>CM049836.1:27401649-27419149 GCA_027422435.1 Schizopygopsis pylzovi | reverse complement strand
ATTTGTATGATGTGTTCCGGTCCGAACAGACGGGTTCTGGGCTCAGTCTTGACCTGGTGTTGTTGTATTTGTATGATGTGTTCCGGTCCGAACAGACGGGTTCTTCGGCTCAGTCTTGACCTGGTGTTGTTGTATTTGTATGCATGTGTTCCGGTCCGAACAGACGGGTTCTGGTGTTGTTGTATTATGTCTGCTTCATCACACACTAATGCTCGGCGCTGATCCGGATGTGTGCAGGGCCCTTCACAGATGTGGTGACCTCTAACCTGAAGCTGAGGAACCCGTCCGACAGAAGAGTATGCTTCAAAGTGAAGACCACCGCTCCTCGGCGCTACTGCGTGCGGCCCAACAGCGGCCTGATCGAGCCCGGCGCCACCGTCACCATCTCCGGTGAGACCAGAACTCATTACACCATCACACGAGCCCGGTTAAGAACAGCACACTTAGTGCTTTGTGTTCGTGCACTAATGTATCCTTCGTGATCATTAATTAGGCTACTGTCTCTTTAACACTGAACACACTACACACACGCGTCTTCTTTCTCATGTTCACCTTCATTAAGACCCAGACGGCTGTGTTTATGATCATATACTGATGTAGTTTTCTGGTTGGTAAATATGACTGAAGTCAGTTCTGGACTGAAACACGGATTGAGACGCTGCTCTCTGAGCTTCAGACGCAAACAGATCTCTTAAAGCGCACGCATCTTAAGCCCAGCTCACACTGTGCGATTTTGGCCACGATTTGGTCGTCTGAGACAAATTTTGAAAATCCTAAAAGATTCCTGTAATCCTAGGCTAAAATCGGTTATCTTTGATCGGTGGTTTGACATGTCCACCGACAGCCGATTAATGGCCGTTGCGATCAATTTTTTCCTCCGATTAAATTCTGTCAGTGTCAGAAGATTTCAGACACTTTCCTGCAGTGTGACATCTCCTACGACAACCGTCAAACCAAGAACCAATAGGTGCGCTGAACCTGATGACGCAATTAGCGCGACAACTTCAAACCACGAAAATGTCTAAACGGGTCAGGTGGACAGTACAACAGGAAGAAAAACGTATTGAGCTATGGAGGGAAAAGGAGTGCTTGTATGACGTGTCGTCGCATGACAGGGTTAAAAAGGAAGCGGCTTGGAGAGAGATAGGATGTTTAAACTCGAATAACAAGTTCGCGCTGTAGAACTGGAAGTCCATAAAGTCCTCTTTTGCCCAGCCATGACTTGCTCCACACACGTCGTCTTCGTTTTTTCTTTTTATTATCAAGGCATGTAATTAATAAAACTAACGCTACACGTTGCTGTTGTTTGCTAGCTACCATTATAGCGAGAGAACGCGGGTCACGGATTGATGACGTAAAACTCCGGACAAGTCTTTCTTGAGTACGTCCGTTTTGTCGCGTTTTTACTGTCGTACAGTCTGACATTAAGACAACTGAGATCCTACAGTTTGACATGGGGATCATGTTCGTACAGTGTGACAAGCAACAATCGCAAAAGACTATTAAAAATCGCACAGTGTGAGCCCGGGTTTAATCGAACGCCAGGATCTTGTGTATTAGTGAGTGTATCCGGTGTAGCGTGACGCTCTCTCCGCTCTCCTCCAGTCATGCTGCAGCCGTTTGATTACGACCCAAACGAGAAGAGCAAGCACAAGTTCATGGTGCAGACCATCTTCGCTCCGCCCAGCGTGAACGACCTGGAAGCCCTGGTGAGCCTCTTCTGCTCTCCTTCAACGCACGCACGCACGCACTCACACACACACACACACACACACACACACACACACACACACACACACACACTCTTACTCACACATTAACACACACACACACACACACACACACAGACACGCATGCACTCACACACACACTCTTACTCACACATCAGAACACACACACACACTCTCTTACACACGCACGCACACCCTCTCTTACACACACGCATGCACACACAGACACGCACTCACACACACACACACACACTCTCTTACGCATGCACACACACACTCTCTTACACACACACACGCACACACGCATGCATGCACGCACTCACACACACACACACACACTCTTACTCACACATACAGACACACACACACACACACACTCTCTTACACACGCACGCACACCCTCTCTTACACGCACGCACACACAGACACGCACTCACACACACACACACACACACACTCTCTTACGCACGCACACACACACACACACACACACTCACACCCACTCTTACACACAAGCACGCACACACTCTTACGCACACACACTCATACACACACACACACACTTTTGTTCCAGTCCCATGAAATTTAAATCATTATATATTGCTTTCCCACAGCTAGCCATATTTTAACAATTTGCTTACGTTAACTAAACTAATTGAACCATTATCAGATTAATGCAGATTCTACTGAATAAATACATTAAATATATGATTATTTAAATAAATAATCCAAAGAGTCAAGTCACCTTTATTTCTAAAGCGCTTTTAACAATACAAATTGTGTCAAAGCAACTGCACAATATCAAAACAGGAACATTTGATCATTGATTTCAGTGATCGTCCAGTTCAGTTCTAATAGTATCTGTGCAATCAAGTGAATCATCAAATAGTGAATTATACTGTGAATGCAGAAATCTGACCGGATTCATTTATTAAACTCGATTATTAAAAACGATTATTGAATTGAGCTGTACAGAAGACAGTAAGTTAACGAGCTATGACTCTCACACTAAAGCACTGATTCGAGCTGATGAGTGACCCCTGCTAATGAACCGTTGACCGTTGCAGTGGAAAGATGCCAAACCGGACGACCTGATGGACTCCAAGCTGCGCTGTGTGTTCGACATGCCTTCAGACCACGAGCAGACGGTGAGTGTGTTCGGTCAGGATTATAGATCAGCGTCTCTGTTACTCACACCTTCATTCTGATCAGAACCAGCTGGAGTCCAGCACGGCCGCCGGTCAGTCCTCGGACGACACGGAGACCAGGAAACTCACGGAGGAGTGTAAGAGACTGCAGACCGAAGCGGGGAAGCTGCTGGACCAGAACCGCCAGCTCAAGGTACCGCGCGCGCGCGTCTGCGTCAGAGTACAGCGGGATAAATGTGCCGGTGACATGATTTAAACCACTAGATGGCGCCAAAACATTCACGTCTGATGCTGGACGCGAGCGATTCTGTGCTTATTGATCTAATATGTGATGATTTAACTCATCTACATAAGCTCTTATTGTAAAGTGTAACCTATTGGTCTTCATAATTCTTATGCACTTTAATCTAGTTTTTACTTTATTGCTTGTTATAAGAACAAGTCTTTTTTTTGCAACTATAAATGTGTTCCTGGAGCTCAGACCTATTTGTAGCAATAACCAACAATACATTGTATGGCTCAAAATTATTATTTTTCTTTTATGCCAAAAATCATTTGTTCCATGAAGATATTCCAACCGTAAACTTAATTATTGATTAGTAATATGCATTGCTAAGAACAACTTAAAAGATGATTTTTTTTGCACCCTCATATTCTCAAATATTGTCCAAACCATACATCTATGGAAATATGTATTTAGTATAAATCAACTCTAATGACTGGTTTTGTGCTCCAGGGTCACAAATTTCAATATTGTGATAAGCATTAGCGATTAATTTGATACCGGGATATGCCTAGACAGCAGCTGTGATGATGATGATGATGGTGTCGCTCTTCATCAGGACGAAGGGCTGAGGATGAGGAAGGCCAATCAGATGGATAGCTCCGCCTCCAGGTCTCCGTCGGCGATGCTGAGTAAAGAGCCCGCCTCCAGATCGCTGCCGTCTCTGCTGGTGGTCATCGCCGCCGTCTTCATCGGCTTCTTCCTCGGGAAGTTTGTCTTGTAGAGTTCTGCCGGAGCAGATCGTGCGTTCTTGTCCATAAGCGTGGCGTCTGCGCAGACGAGTCCCGCAGCAGCGGAAATAAACTTGTCTGTGTACAGGATCATTCAAACAGGCCTTGCCTTTCTCACACGGTTAGTACACAAACACACACACGAGTGCGAACACGCACACACACACTCTCTCACACACACACACACTCTTACTCACACACACACACACACACTTGTGCGCACACACACACACACACACACACACACACACACATACATACATAAACTCTCACACACACACATACATACACAAACTCTCACACACGAACACACACTTAAACACTCTCTCACACACACTTAAACTCTCACACACACACACTCAAACACTCACACTCTCACACACACACTCTAAACTCTCACACAACACCACTCATACACCACACTCACTCACACACACACTCACTCACTCACACACACATTCTCTCTCTCACACACACACTCACATCACACACTCACTCTCACATCACTCACACTCATACACTCACTCACACACACATTCCTCACACACACTCACATCTCACTCACTACACTCACACACATCACTACACAACACACACTCACACACTCACTCATACACACACACTCACTCACTCACTCACTCACACACACACACATCACACACTCACTCACACACACACATCACTACACACACACTCACTCACTCACTCACTCACTCACTCAACTCACTCACACACTCACTCAATCATCACACACTCACTCACACACTCACTCTCACACACACTCACTCTCACTCACTCACTCACACACACACTCACTCACACACGCACATTCCCTCTCACTCATACACACACACACACTCACTCACTCACTCAAACACACACACATCACTCTCACTCACACACACACTCACTCACACACGACATCCTCCACACTCACACACACACACACACACACTCACTCACACACTCACATTCCCTCTCACACTCACACACACACACACACACACACTCAGTGGTTCCGGGGGGGTTCTCTGGGGTCGGGGGAGGAAGAAACGGTCCATTTGTCCGAGCATCACTAGCGTCCGATGGAGGCACTGTGTGCAGAGACCTGAAGAAACACCAATAAAAGTCTGCGTTTCTCTCTCTCTCTCCGCGCTTTATTAAGAGTTAATGGAATGTGTTAAGTGTCATGTTCTCTGGATTCTGGACAGCGTGACGATGTCAGCCGGGAACGCTTCCCATCATGTCATGGACTTTTCTTTATGTTTGATTGTGAGGCATCTGAATGAATCGGGTGTGCAGTCCTGTCCCGTGGTATTTAACATGCTGAATTAAAGAATCGTTAACACTCGTTATGCTGCCTGCGCGTCGTCTCTGATCAGCTGTGCATCAATAAATACATCTCTATCACTATTGACTGTGTTTTATGATTACACTGATGCTCAAAAATACACCATTTTCATTTAATTATAGTGTTTATTCATATTGTGAATGAGGGTTTTCTCATTTTAATATTGCTTGTTTTTGTAAAGTCTATATAATTTAAAATGTTAGTACATCATTAAACAATGAAAATACTGACTTCTCATATTTTTCTCTCCAAAATTGAGTTGGGTTTTATATTTATTTTGTGTTCTTATTCTAATTTTAAATGAATTCTAATATTGTTTGTTTTTGTAAAATCTATATAATTTAAAACGTTAGAACATCATTAAACAATGAAAATACTGACTTCTCACAGGTTTTATATATATATTCTGTGCTCATTATAATTTAAATTAAAATTATAAATAAATTCTAAATTTTATATTGTTTATATAATTTTAGTACATCAAGTTAAACTATGAAATACAGAATTTTGTCTCAAATTGTGAGTTAGGTTATGTTTTCATTCTAATTTTAAGATTAAACTTAAAATATTTTTTTGTAATTTTTATATTACTTATAATTTAGTGCATAAAGTTAAACTATGAAAATACTGAATTTACTCTCAATTTTTGTATAAATATTTTCGGTGCTGATTTAAATAGATTAATTGTAATTTTAATATTTTTGTAATCTCTATAATTTTACATTTTAGTACACCAAGTTAAACTAAGAAAATTATCAATATTTATTTAGTTAACATTTATTTCAGTTCAAGTAATGACATATTTATATAATTATATATATATTAGTGCTGTCAAACGATTAATCGCATCCAAAATAAACGGCTTTGTTTACATAATATATGTGTGTGTACGTGTTGTATATGTATATATATAAATACACACACATGATGTATATATTTAAGAAAAATGTTACATTTATATATGATATAAATTTCAATATTTTCAAGAATGTGTGTATATATATATATAATAAATATACACAATGTAAATGAAACCGTTTATTTTGGACGTGTTTTATCGTTTGACAGCACTAATACATATATAATTATGGTTTTCGTTCATGTGTTCATTCATTGGGCATCAGGAGACGTGGTTTCAATCAGGTCCTCTTAAACACAATGCTGGGATATTTACAGCGACCCTGCATGAAAGCAGCAGCTCTGGAGCGTCTGAAACTAAAGACAGTCAGCGTTATAATGCAGGATGAGCTGCAGTGAACTACACGAGAGCGCATGCACGTGTCACGGCCTTCCTTTAATCACTGTGTTCTGAACGATACGAGCCGCTTCATGAACAGAGCTGGGGTAATCATTACAAGTAACGGGAAATACTTCAACTTTTTCAAGTAATTAGTAATGCATTCATTTTTAATTCACAAGAAAATATCCAAGTTACTTTTTCAAATAAATAACAGTTACATTGTTTCTAATGTATTGAGTGACAGCTCTGGTGTTGCCATGGTGACAGAAATCAGGAGTAAGTGCAGAGCCTTGTGTGTGAACATGATCTTACTGTAATTCTATAATAAATACATGATCTTACTGTAGCTCTAGAATCTTACTGTAATTCTATAATAAATACATGATCTTACTGTAGCTCTAGAATCTTACTGTTATTCTATAATAAATACATGATCTTACTGTAGCTCTAGAATCTTACTGTTATTCTATAATAAATACATGATCTTACTGTAGCTCTAGAATCTTACTGTTATTCTTATAATAAATACATGATCTTACTGTAATTCTATAATAAATACATGATCTTGCTGTAGCTGTAGAATCTTACTGTAATTCTATAATAAATACATGATCTTACTGTAGCTCTAGAATCTTACTGTAATTCTATAATAAATACATGATCTTACTGTAATTCTATAATAAATACATGATCTTGCTGTAGCTGTAGAATCTTACTGTAATTCTATAATAAATACATGATCTTACTGTAGCTCTAGAATCTTACTGTAATTCTATTATAAATACATGATCTTACTGTAATTCTATAATAAATACATGATCTTACTGTAGCTCTAGAATCTTACTGTAATTCTATAATAAATACATGATCTTACTGTAGCTCTAGAATCTTACTGTAATTCTATAATAAATACATGATCTTGCTGTAGCTCTAGAATCTTACTGTAATTCTATAATAAATACATGATCTTACTGTAGTTCTAGAATCTTACTGTAATTCTATAATAAATACATGATCTTACTGTAGCTCTAGAATCTTACTGTAATTCTATAATAAATACATGATCTTACTGTAGATCTAGAATCTTACTGTAATTCTATTATAAATACATGATCTTACTGTAATTCTATAATAAATACATGATCTTACTGTAGCTCTAGAATCTTACTGTAATTCTATAATAAATACATGATCTTACTGTAGCTCTAGAATCTTACTGTAATTCTATTATAAATACATGATCTTACTGTAATTCTATAATAAATACATGATCTTACTGTAGCTCTAGAATCTTACTGTAATTCTATAATAAATACATGATCTTGCTGTAGCTCTAGAATCTTACTGTAATTCTATAATAAATACATGATCTTGCTGTAGCTCTAGAATCTTACTGTAATTCTATAATAAATACATGATCTTACTGTAGCTCTAGAATCTTACTGTAATTCTATAATAAATACATGATCTTGCTGTAGTTCTAGAATCTTACTGTAATTCTATAATAAATACATGATCTTGCTGTAGTTCTAGAATCTTACTGTAATTCTATAATAAATACATGATCTTACTGTAGCTCTAGAATCTTACTGTAATTCTATAATAAATACATGATCTTACTGTAGCTCTAGAATCTTACTGTAATTCTATAATAAATACATGATCTTGCTGTAGTTCTAGAATCTTACTGTAATTCTATAATAAATACATGATCTTACTGTAGCTCTAGAATCTTACTGTAATTCTATAATAAATACATGATCTTGCTGTAGTTCTAGTTTCTGTAGTTTTTCCAGCATGTTAACAATACCGTGATAATACTGATAACTGATAATTTAGGTCACTATAATCGTGAAGATACATTTTCATGCCGATACAGTCTCTAATTGTAATGCATTATTTGTATAAGTAACTTTCCCCAACACGGTTCATGAACTAGTGCATATTTTCCAAAACATAAATCTATCCCTACCCATAATTCATCCCTAAATCAGAGGGCAATGATAGTTTAATAACACGCGAGTAGAAGCACACAACTCTGATTTTAAGCCTCAAACGGAGATTTCCTGAAAAGTTATTCCTCAATTCTGATTGGTTGATTGGAGTGTTGTATTGAGGATGCACTGATCCGATAGCAAAGATTCTGAGTATCAGCCGATACCGATCCAATCCAAGTTTGTAGAATTGATATACCTCAGTGTGTGTGTTAAACAATCTACGAAATATAGACAAGAGTTATTACACTATCATTCCCCTCTGATTCTGGGTCTACATGAGCGCGTGGACGAGCGCGGCGGCGCCGGCGGCGGTCAGTGTGTCCAGCGCGTTCGGTCCGCCGCCGCCGCTCAGTCTGAAGGGCTGGTCTCGCTCGTGTCTCTCGCAGCGGATCAGCGGCGGCTGGAAGCTGGTGGGCCGGCGCTCAGGCCGGTCCGGACTCGATCCGTCGCTGGGTCTCTGGCCGTTGTAGAGGAGGCTGTGTCCAAACGGGTCCTGTCCGGCGCGGAAGAGCTCGTACTCGGTGTGAGGCAGCCGGACCCCCAGCGTAGCACAGCCCGAGGTGGACGTCACGTCCTGCGGTACGCCCCGCTTCCACGAGCCCTCGGCGCCACACTCGCGCCCTCGAAACACGCTCAGCAGAGCCGCCGTGGCCACATCCATGGGCGTCACCGTCATGTGCGTCACTGCAGGACAACATGCACATGAAATGGGATTTCACGTTCGATGGTTTCTCAAACGTAAGGAAATCAAATATTGTTCACATCGGGTGGTCAAATATTAAATGTTTGCTGTCGCCGATTACGTTTTCCTCCAGCGGGCGTACTTCTCCGAGTAATATACACGTTACTCTCTACTTTTGTCCTTAAACGCTCGTGTTTTTGGGTGGGCAGCTTATAAAAGCCTAGTTGTGTGTTTTAGCTTCTTTGCTGTGCAGCAGGCTTTACACATAAGCAATGCGAAGTCTACGAGAGCGCTGGATTGATATAAAGAGTGTTTTGCTCAGGGGCCGAAAGTCCACATAATAAAGAAAAATATTCATTGACAGGAAAAAAAAATTATGGGAATATTGATGATAATTATGAGTTTTTAATCTCACAATTCAGACTTTTTTCATGCAATTATGAGATCGATTTTTGGGGGGGGGGGGTCAGAATTGCAAGATTTCCAGGAAAAGGACAGAATTGTGATTTAAAACATTGCAATGATCTTTTTTTATTCCATGTTGGTAAAAAACGAAACAGAGTTGTGAGTATTTATCTTATTTAACTCGCAGAATAAAGATACAAAAGAGCCAATTATGGTGGAAATGAGCGTTCATAGAAAACACATTTAAGTGTTATGTTTTTTATCTTTATAGTTTTATTCCTCTCTGTTCATATTTCATTCACACTGATTTATAAAGATCTCACTCTATAAACTGTTTGTTTGTTGGCAGTATTTTCTGATTTATTTGAGTGATGAAAAGAGAAATCCATACAAAAACCTTCAACTGTAATATATGACGACATGAATTATGAACCTGGATTCATCCAATGTTTAGATTTATGTTCTGGAAATGTATGCAAATACGGTCCTGATCTGCATATTTATGTTTATAAAGTCATAAGCAGCACGGGTATATTTGTAGCAATAACCAACAATACATTGTATGGCTCAAAATTATAATTTTTCTTTTATGCCAAAATGTATTAGATATTAAGATAAGGATATTTCATACCGTAAACGTAATTTTTGATTATTAATAAGCATTGCTAAGAACAACTTTAAAGATGATTTTCTCAATATTTAGATTTTTTTGCACCCTCAGATCCCAGATTTTCAAACATTGTCCAAACCATACATCAATGGAAATATGATTTATTCAGATGTATCACTACACTGTAAAAAAAATAAAAAATTGAGCAAACTTAAAAATGTAAGGAAACCAGCTTAAGCAGATTTGTGAGTTTTAAGTTAATACAACTCAGAAATCAGCTGTTTTTGCTCAAGCTGTTGTTGTACAATGTAGTTTTGCGGTGTGTTAATGGCACTGACCGGTGAAGGTGAACTCCACGGCGCCCCCGATGGCTGCAGATGGAGCTCCGCGGCTGTAGCGTCCGCTGGCCCAGATGCTGAAGCTGGGATGACGGCAGACGGGGTCAGAGAAGTGATCGTACTGACCGCTCCAGGTCTGACCGTCCTCGTGGAAGGTCAGCTGTCGGGTGAGGAAGAGGACGCCCGGACGCACCTCGCACCGTGTGCTGACCCAGCTTCCCTGCAGACGCACCGGACACTCGGGCCGAGCCGGCAGCACCGGAGGATGATGAAGATCCGCTGAAGACACGATCCGACAGACTCCACAGCGCTCGGCCTGGAAGCAAGATCACACACACTCTTCATCATTCAGTGACTCGACCAATCAAATCACACACACTCTTCATCATTCAGTGACTCGACCAATCAAATCACACACACTCTTCATCATTCAGTGACTCAACCAATCAAATCACACACACTCTTCATCATTCAGTGACTCAACCAATCAAATCACACACACTCTTCATCTTCCTCTTATTCTACAGACACACTCTTCATCATTCAGTGACTCAACCAATCAAATCCCTCACACTCTTCATCATTCAGTGACTCAACCAATCAAATCACACACACTCTTCATCTTCCTCTTATTCTACAGACACACTCTTCATCATTCAGTGACTCAACCAATCAAATCCCTCACACTCTTCATCATTCAGTGACTCAACCAATCAAATCCCTCACACTCTTCATCATTCAGTGAATCAACCAATCAAATCCCTCACACTCTTCATCATTCAGTGACTCAACCAATCAAATCCCTCACACTCTTCATCATTCAGTGACTCGACCAATCAAATCCCTCACACTCTTCATCATTCAGTGACTCAACCAATCAAATCACACACACTCTTCATCATTCAGTGACTCGACCAATCAAATCCCACACACTCTTCATCATTCAGTGACTCGACCAATCAAATCCCTCACACTCTTCATCATTCAGTGACTCAACCAATCAAATCCCTCACACTCTTCATCATTCAGTGAATCAACCAATCAAATCCCTCACACTCTTCATCATTCAGTGACTCAACCAATCAAATCCCTCACACTCTTCATCATTCAGTGACTCGACCAATCAAATCCCACACACTCTTCATCATTCAGTGACTCGACCAATCAAATCCCTCACACTCTTCATCATTCAGTGACTCAACCAATCAAATCCCTCACACTCTTCATCATTCAGTGACTCGACCAATCAAATCCCTCACACTCTTCATCATTCAGTGACTCAACCAATCAAATCACACACACTCTTCATCATTCAGTGACTCGACCAATCAAATCCCTCACACTCTTCATCATTCAGTGAATCAACCAATCAAATCCCTCACACTCTTCATCATTCAGTGAATCAACCAATCAAATCCCACACACTCTTCATCTTCCTCTTATTCTACAGACACACTCTTCATCATTCAGTGACTCGACCAATCAAATCCCACACACTCTTCATCTTCCTCTTATTCTACAGACACACTCTTCATCTTCCTCTTATTCTACAGACACACTCTTCATCATTCAGTGACTCGACCAATCAAATCCCACACACTCTTCATCTTCCTCTTATTCTACAGACACACTCTTCATCTTCCTCTTATTCTACAGACACACTCTTCATCTTCCTCTTATTCTACAGACACACTCTTCATCTTCCTCTTATTCTACAGACACACTCTTCATCATTCAGTGAATCGACCAATCAAATCCCACACACTCTTCATCTTCCTCTTATTCTACAGACACACTGTAAATCATCAGATCCGATCCCAGCCTACACCGAGTCTCATTCTAGATCCGGATACAGTCAGAAACACATCAAACCGTTGTTTTCCATTCATTTGTATCGTTTTTCTGTCATATATTTGTATATTATGGAAACCTGTTTCCATCACAGGTAAGGTCATTGCAACCTTGCTCAATTTGGACTTTTCTTCTTAATTAGAATAAAAACTGAGATTGATAATTGCAAGATATAAACTCGAGTAAATCTAAGTTGGAATTCTGAGTTTATATCACAATTTTGACTTCATATCGCAATTTTGCTTTTATGCAAATCTGACTTTATATCATTCAATTTTGAATTCATATCGCAATTTGACTTATGCGAATTTTACTTTTTATGCAATTTATATCTTGCAGTTTTGATTATCAGACAATTTTGACTTCATATCGCAATTTTGACTTTACATTGCCATTTTGACAATTCTGACGTAATCTAATTAAAGAATATTAACCGAAACAAACTCAAATTAAAGTGAAAACATAAAATCGAAACATAAAATCACATTAAAAATATTAACAGAAACTAAAGTTAAAACATAACATTTAATAAAAAAATATTAACAGAAACTAACTCAAATTAAAGTGAAAACATAAAATTGAATCTAAAATATTAACAGAAATTAAAGTGAATATTAAAAGAGACTATAACTGTGTAACAACGATACAAAAGTAACACTACGCTAAACGCTCAAGTTTGCATGTTCAGATCAATCCGGCCTTTAGAGAAGTTACAGAGACAGTTCTGAATCATAATTCTGTCATAACTTCAGTTCCTGGATTATAGAGCGGCTTTGATTCAATCTCAATCAATCAGAGAGCTCCTGTACACGTGTCCGCTCGCTTACTGGAGCCGGCCCGCACATCAATAATTCAGACCCAACTCCAACGCATTAACATTGCATTACATGCTTCCCGGTCTCCCGAGCGCCGGCGGGGGGGCGCGCACATGAAAGAGATGAATCCATCAGAAAAGCTCATCTCGCAGCTTCGGCGCGCTGGCCTTCAACAAACACTATTCAGAGATGAGCTTTAACCCTTACACTGCCACTTTAACACAGTTATAATATCTTATAATAATTCATGAGCGAAACACGTTCTGATGTGATTTTGATGGAAATGCAATGTCTGATGTTAAAATGGGTTTCACAAGATGAATTTGGAGGTTTTAAGATTTCAATTGATATATGATTTATGATGAAAAGGTTTGTGATAAAGGTCAGGTGCACTCGTCATAAATTAATCTGTCCAACGATATCTTGATTAGGTTATGATTTAGTTGTAATATGTGACCCTGGAGCACAAAACCAGTCATAAGGGTCATTTTCTTTAATAAGCTGAATATATATCAGTGCTGTCAAATAATTATCGCATTCAAAATATACGTTTTGTTTACATAATATATATGTATGTGTGCTGTGTATATTTATTATATATATGTAAATACAGACACATGCATGTATATATTTCAGAAAATGGAGGGAGGAATGGATGGAGGGATGGATGGAGGGACAGATGGATGGAGGGAGGGATGGATGGAGGGACGGATAGATGGAGGGAGGGAGGGATGGAGGGACGGATGGATGGAGGGAGGGACGGAGGGATGATGGAGGGACGGAAGGATGATGGAGGGATGGATGGAGGGACGGAGGGATGATGGAGGGAGGGACGGATAGATGGAGGGAGGGACGGAGGGATGATGGAGGGACGGAAGGATGATGGAGGGATGGATGGAGGAGGGATGATGGAGGGAGGGACGGATAGATGGAGGGAGGGACGGAGGGATGGAGGGAGGGACGGAGGGATGGAGGGAGGGAGGGATGAATGGAGGGAGGGATGGAAGGGAGGGATGGAGGGACGGAGGGATGATGGAGGGAGGGACGGAGGGATGATGGAGGGAGGGACGGAGGGATGGAGGGACGATAGATGGAGGGAGGGATGGATGGAGGGACAGTGGGATGGAGGGAGGAACGGATAGATGGAGGGAGGGACGGAGGGAGGGACGGATGATGGAGGGAGGGACGGAGGGATGAAGGGAGGGATGGATGGAGGAATGAAGGGAGGGATGGATGGAGGGACGGAGGGATGAAGGAGGGAGGGACGGAGGGATGAAGGGAGGGAGGGACGGAGGAATGAAGGGAGGGAGGGACGGAGGAATGAAGGGAGGGAGGGAAGGAGGAATGAAGGGAGGGAGGGACGGAGGAATGAAGGGAGGGAGGGACGGAGGAATGAAGGGAGGGAGGGAGGGACGGAGGAATGAAGGGAGGGAGGGAGGGACGGAGGAGATGGAAGGGAGGGAGGGAGGGACGGAGGGAATGAAGGGAGGGAGGGAGGGACGGATAGATGAGGGAGGGAGGGAGGGACGGATAGATGGAGGGAGGGACGGATGGGAGGGATGATGGAGGGAGGGACGGATGGAGGGATGATGGAGGGAGGGATGGAGGGATGAAGGGAGGGAGGGACGGAGGAATGAAGGGAGGGAGGGACGGAGGAATGAAGGGAGGGAGGGAAGGAGGAATGAGGAGGGAGGGAGGGAGGAGGGAATGAAGGGAGGGAGGGACGGAGGAATGAAGGGAGGGAGGGACGGAGGAATGAGGGAGGGAGGGAAGGAGGAATGAAGGGAGGGAGGGACGGAGGAATGAAGGGAGGGAGGGAAGGAGGAATGAAGGGAGGGAGGGACGGAGGAATGAAGGGAGGGAAGGACGGATAGATGGAGGGAGGGACGGATGGAGGGACGGATAGATGGAGGGAGGGACGGATGGAGGGATGATGGAGGGAGGGACGGAGGGATGAGGGAGGGACGGATGGAGGGATGATGGAGGGAGGGAGGGACGGATGGAGGGACGGATGGAAGATGGAGGAATGGAGGGAGGGATGTAATGCGTGGAGGTCGTGACAGCCGGCGGCGGTATGAATTAATCAGACACAATGTCTCGTCCCAAATGAAGTACAATGTTATGTATTATACAGACTTTCACTTCAGCGAACATGGCACTTCATCAATTAATCATTCTTCTGTCAGAAGCTTCTGTATTTTTCAGCTTCGGGTTTTATTTGAACGGTCTGTCGTCGTGTGTTTCTGCGTTCGGCTCAGACACGTGTGTGAACTAGAAACACAAACGGATGCAGATCAAGCCCCTGGTTTGGGATATTAATATAAGCAGATAAAATAATCATATCTGAAATAAAAAGATTGTTTTAGGAGCTGACGGCTCCTCAGGGTTTGTACTCGTTTTAATTAGTGAATTTATGAATCATTTAAAGTAATCTTTTTAAGATACGAACGAACCTCTGCTTCAGTTTAAAAGCTTTTTAAAGTCAAGAGAAACAAATTACAAACTAAAAGACCAAACAATTAATTCAAATAAGACATTTTCATGTTTATTTGTTTTAGTGTATTTTAATGATTATTTTGTCCTATTTAATTTTTTTTCTTGAAAGAAAAATTATTAAAATAAAACATCCTGATTTAATGTTGTTTTACCATATTTAATAGTCACACACCACAGGTCACACACTTTACACACACACTATACATACACACACACTACACACACAACACACACACACACATTCACAACAAACTTAATATACAAACACAACATACACATATATACAAACAAACACACATCACACACACCATACATTTTATTTATATATATATACAAACATCACACTACACACTACATATTTACTAAAACAAATCACAACAAAAACATATACATACACACACACACAAACAATAAAATAAAAAATATATATATATATATACACACACACACACAAACACACACACATATATACAAACACACACATACACATATATACAAACACACACACACACACAAACAAAACACAACAAACACACACAACACACACACAAACACAACACACACACACACAACACACACACACACACACACAACCAAACACACAAATATATACAAACCACACCACCGACATATAATTGTGATGTGATGCATTTTTCATGCAATTCTTGGATTCGTGTTTAAATACAAAGAGGCAAAGCTTGAAAATGTAAAAGCCTAGAGGCTGCATTGCACTATATTCTGAGTCTTGTTTAATATTAATGCCCGGCGAGGGCCGGAGCGCATGCACATGCTGCAGATGTCTGATCGGACCTCGGCGCTCTGCAGGGGGTTCTGGTAACCCGCGGGCTGGTGGAGGCTCCTCTGAGCGCGCTCCGTGTGAACGTCTCCCAGGAACAGCTCCTCGGCCCCGAGCTCCAGGCGCATCAGCGTCAGCTCCTGCATGCTGCGGTCCGGATCCGGGTCGCAGGCCGTCTGCAGGCACCGCAGCTGGACACGGCTCACATGCACCTCGCTGACCGTTCCTCCGCGCACCAGCCAGGAGCCCCGCAGCGGCCGGACGCTGCCCCGGATCAGCAGGCTGGAGCTGGGCTCGCTGCAGTCAGGGTCCTGGTAGAAGAACTGCAGCGCCTGGAAGCTGCCGTCGGGGAAGAAGCGGTAGGAGCGGGTCAGGAACTCCGGACCGGGTCGCACCTCGCAGCTGCAATCACCACAACACAAGCTTTAACCCGCGTGACACCTTTTGGACATTTTTGTCCTTTCAGTGTTATTGCCAGCTGTACAAATTTTGGCAAAGCTGCACATAAAAAAAAGACGAGTGATTTAAACGGTAAAAATCTGTGAAAATGCTACAGTTAAAAACCTGTTAAATGGTAAGTTCCCCTAATATATACAGTGAGTGTAATATAGTGTGTGTATGTGTGTGTCTGTCTGTGTGTGTGTCTTTCTCTGAGTGGTGTGTGTGTGTGTGTGTGTCTGTGTGTGTGTGTGTGTGTCTGTGTGTGTGTGTGTGTGTGGGCATGTTTATGTGGTTTATGAGGACACAAATTTGTATAATGACATGGGTATGATAGGTATTACAAGGAGAAGGTGATTTATGAGGACATTTTCAGTGTCCCCATAATTTAAAACGCTTATAAATCATACAGTGTGCGTTTTTTGAGGGAAAATAGAAATGCACCGTCTCCTGTGAGGGCTAAGTTTAGGTGTAGGGTAGGTGTAGGGCAATAGCACATACAGTTTGTACAGTATAAAAACCATTACGCCTATGGAGAGTCCCCGTAAACCATAAAAACCAACATGTGTGTGTGTGTGTGTGTGTGTGT
>CM049836.1:27394149-27396649 GCA_027422435.1 Schizopygopsis pylzovi | reverse complement strand
GATTAAATTGACCGATTCTGCAAGGGGTTCACAAACTTTTGAACGGTCTATAAGGTCTGGAGGCGGCACAAAAGGTTTTAGTTTGATAAATGCACGCCTCCAGCCAAAGCCTCATTTGAACAGTAAAGCTCATTGAAGACGAACCCAGATGAGTTCTGTTCGGATGGACTAATCCGCAGGATAAACAGCGGGAGAAATCCTTGTTCGGAGACTGATTAGCTGCGGAGAGCATCGAGCGCCCTAGAAATACAGAAGCAAGATGAAGTCGAGGGAAACGGAGAATTAGAAGCTGCGAGGTCAATCTGTTTCAGTGCATCTAAAGGAACTCATTTGACGAGGCGTGCTTGTCCTTGACGAGAGAAAGCTGCGGAGGAACATTTGATTTGATTTTAGATGAAGTTTTGGAGAAAGGGATCTGTTCGCCAGCTGAATTTGGCACCTTTGGGATCTTGGAATAAACCCCGGAGTGATCAGCCAGTCTAAACTCTTGGAGCGATGCAATAGGAGATGTGTTTCTGGCTTCCACAAACGCTCAGGGATCCGTTCCTAAAACAACCAAGCTTTCTTAGAGACAAGAACCTTAAAAAATAGCTCAGACAAAATTAGAATATGCCAAAAAATATCATCTGAGATCAGGATGAGTCATCAGGTTTGGAGAAATGCGCATCCATTGACTCTCATTCTGACGGCACCCATTCACCGCAGCGCATCCATTGACTCTCATTCTGACGGCACCCATTCACTGCAGATCATCCATTGACTCTCATTCTGACGGCACCCATTCACTGCAGAGCATCCATTGACTCTCATTCTGACGGCACCCATTCACCACAGCACATCCATTGACTCTCATTCTGACGGCACCCATTCACTGCAGAGCATCCATTGACTCTCATACTGACGGCACCCATTCACCCCAGCACATCCATTGACTCTCATTCTGACGGCACCCATTCACTGCAGAGCATCCATTGACTCTCATTCTGACGGCACCCATTCACCACAGCACATCCATTGACTCTCATTCTGACGGCACCCATTCACCCCAGCGCATCCATTGACTCTCATTCTGATGGCACCCATTCACTGCAGAGCATTTCTCCAAACCTGAAGAAACAAACTCATCCTGGTCTCAGATTATCATGAATTTTCAGCCAAGTCCATTTTTGAAACTATTCCTTTAATAATCCAAAGCACCGTTATTTCTAAGTGTGTGCTTCACGTAGAGCGGAATGAAGTCAGTGTTTGTTCTCGGTTCCTCTGAATAAATCAGCTTTGTTTGTTTGTGTCCGACTCCAGATGAAGGAGAGCCGCTGCATTCATCCGCTCCTCATCGACTCCACATGAGAGACAAGGATCACAAAACCATGGAATGTTCTCTTTACGTTCACAACCAGGAGAAGTTAAAAACTGGAGGCTTTGAATTAATGTTAGGAAAACACTCAGAGTATTGTTATCCGAGAGAAAGTCCGATCCGAGCGAGATTCAGTGCAGCCAAAATACAGCCACAGAATTGAATTGCCATCTTGACTAATTAACCACATCTGTAAATTCATAATAATAAAAAATATATATATATATATGTAAAAAATATAGATATAAATAATGTAAAATATATAAATATACACATACAATAAAATAATAAAAATAATAATAATATAAATAAAATGTAAACAAAAATTAATAAATAAAATAGTACCTCCGGAAACTATTTTACTATATAATCCGAAAGATGATTTAGCTGAGTGTGTTGTTAAAAAAAAACTATAATAATAATTATATATAGAATAAATAAAGTAAACTAAAATTGAATAAGTAATAAAATAATAAATAAAAAGTCTGATTTGTAAAAGGTGGTAGTTTTCGTCTCTAAATGAGATGAAGCAGAAAGTGTCGTTAAAAAGCACTTTCAGAGGTTTCTGTAACACTGATTGATATCTCTCAAATTAATAAATCATGACTCCTCAAGTCTTGATTGGACAGCAGCTGTGTTACAGTAACACTCGTACAGTAGAGAAAGATGAACGACACACTGCTTATTATTCCCTCCGTTCCTCTCAGAGACTCTAATCCTGATCTCTCTCTGACGACACGGAGAGAAACCATCCTGAGATCTCGACTCGGAGCCTCGTTAAGCCCAGCGGCTGATCAAACACAAACCACGTAACTCGTTAAGCCCAGCGGCTGATCGAACACAAACCATCGTCACGTAATAACATCAGATCTTCACGCCGAGTGCTACTCCAGTTTATTCTTCATATTCTCATCAGTTCACACGGATTAGAAATTAATATTAAACTGATTTTGAATCTTTTAAACGATTGATTCATTAAGCGAGTCATTCCGACTGAATCTAATCATTTAAACGATTAATTAATTTAATAAATGAGTATCAATATCAATATCAGGGTCTATGTTTGTAATCATGGTGATTTATGGAGAAAGAAACGGCACTCTGTGATATTCATTAACTATATTAAATAATTTAAATATGTCCCAG
>CM049836.1:27334149-27389149 GCA_027422435.1 Schizopygopsis pylzovi | reverse complement strand
GAGTGTGTGTGTGTGAGCGTAGTGTGTGTGTGTGAGCGAGATGTGTGTGTGTGTGTGTCGAGTGTGTGTGTTGTGTGAGCGTTGTGTGTGGTGTAGGGAGTGCGAGTGTGTGTGTGTGTGTGTGAGCGATCGGTGTGTGTGCGATGTGTTGTGTGTGTGTGAGCGGTGTGTGTGTGGTGAGAGTGAGCGATGAGTGTGTGTGGTGTGTGTGTGTGTGTGTGTGTGTGAGTGAGGAGAGTAGCGAGCTGTGTGTGTGTGTGTGTGTGTGTGTGAGTGAGCGAGAGAGTGTGTGTGTGTGTGTGTGTGAGAGTGAGGTGTGTGTGTGTGTGAGCGAGTGTGTGTGTGTGAGCGAGTGTGCGTGTGTGTGCGCGTCACCTTCTCCTGCAGCAGCTGCATTGATTTCTCGAAGGTTTTGGGTGCTGCTCTCTGGTGGTTACAGAGGATGGCCACGGCTCTGTTCGCTCTGTTATACGACAGGATCTTCTCATCCACCGTCATGTCCTCTGAAACACCACACACACACGTTATTAACCGCTTTATGAACATTACCATGATGCAGATTTTTAATTTCTGATATAATCAAACTCAAATGCTCCAGGTGGGGTCAGAGGTCGTGGGTCAGACGCACCTGTGGTCAGTTTGTTGAGCTGGTCCTGCAGCGTGGTCGAGGCGTTGAAGGTTCGAAACACTTTGGCCGTCAGGCCGGGCATGGACTCGTTCAGGGTTTTGTTGAGTATGACCGTCTGAACACAACAGAACCCAAACCATCATGAACACGTGATTCAGTCGCAAACATTAAAAAAGGCATAAACTTAAATATTTCAAGTTACAAAATGTTTTCTATTCAAGTTAGTTTCCAATGCAACATCTAATTTTTATTAAGTTTAGGTTGATGTAATAAAATAATGCATTTATAAATAAAAATAAAGTACACTAAAAGCTAATGCTGTCAAACAATTAAATCACATCCAAAATAGAAGTTTGTTTACGTAATATGTTTGTGTACTGTGTATATTTATTATGTATATATATATATATATATATAAATAAACACACATGCTTGTATATATTTCAGAAAAATTGTACGTTTATATATTAAATATTTTATAATATACATATATGAATATAAATATGTAAATATTTTCAAAATATATACTGTATGTGTGCATTTATATATAGATAATAAATATACAAAGTACACAAACATATATTATGTAAACAAAAACTTATTTTGGATGTGATTTAATTGTTTGACAGCACTAGCAAAAACTAAAATTAAAACTGAAAAACTAAAGAAAAGAAAAAAAACTATGTAATATTAATAAAATAACTGGTGATTGTTTAATCGTGAAAGTGATACAAACATACGTACTGTAATTCGGTCAAATAAATCATCTTCTGGATCCTTATGCTTTATGAACAGCTTCAGATTCTTGAAAACCTGCGAGTGAATCACATTAACACAATCAATCACGACTTAAACACAGCCGATACAATCACGACGCACTTAAACACAGCCGATACAATCACAACGCACTTAAACACAGCCGATACAATCACGACACACTCAAACACAGCCGATACAATCACGACACTTACACACAGCCGATACACTCACGACACACTTAAACACAGCCGATACAATCACGACACACTCAAACACAGCCGATACAATCACGACACACTTAAACACAGCCGATACAATCACGACACACTTAAACACAGCCGATACAATCACAACGCACTTAAACACAGCCGATACAATCACGACACTTACACACAGCCGATACACTCACGACACACTCAAACACAGCCGATACAATCACGACACACTTAAACACAGCCGATACAATCACGACGCACTTAAACACAGCCGATACAATCACAACGCACTTAAACACAGCCGATACAATCACAACGCACTTAAACACAGCCGATACAATCACGACACACTCAAACACAGCCGATACAATCACGACACACTTAAACACAGCCGATACAATCACGACGCACTTAAACACAGCCGATACAATCACAACGCACTTAAACACAGCCGATACAATCACGACACTTACACACAGCCGATACAATCACGACACACTCAAACACAGCCGATACAATCACGACACACTTAAACACAGCCGATACAATCACGACGCACTCAAACACAGCCGATACAATCACGACGCACTCAAACACAGCCGATACAATCACGACACACTTAAACACAGCCGATACAATCACGACACACTTAAACACAGCCGATACAATCACGACACTTAAACACAGCCGATACAATCACGACACTTAAACACAGCCGATACAATCACGACACTCAAACACAGCCGATACAATCACGACACACTCAAACACAGCCGATACAATCACGACAGACTCAAACACAGCCGATACAATCACGACACTTAAACACAGCCGATACAATCACGACACTCAAACACAGCCGATACAATCACGACGCACTTAAACACAGCCGATACAATCACGACACACTTAACAAACACAGCCGATACAATCACGACGCACTTAAACACAGCCGATGCGATCACGACACACTTACACATAGGGATGGATATCGTTAAGGTTTTAACGGTATTACTACTCTTATCGATACTGCTTATCGGTTCGGTACTTTAACGGTATTCTTATCGGTACTTTTTGTTATTTATATATATACATACATATATACATACACATATATGTATGAAATATATATTTATATGATAGATTAGCAGCTTAATTAACATGGCTTTATATTCTGAAATGTTAAATAAATATTTCATTAAATAAATATAAAACATCAATTTGTAAATGCACCGCAAATGCGCAGGCATTTTTAGTGTTTTATATACATAAGATAAGATAGAGTAAGAACATGAACAAAGAAACAAAGTTAAATAAACTGACAAATATACAATTTGTCAAACCATAAAACAAATGTACAAATGTAAAAAAAAAAACACAGTGCTTTCATTTATCTATGATGGTCTACTAACATTAATGTTCAGGTAAGTAATAGCTACAAAATAAATCTAAAAGTGATCAAATACAAATGAACACTGCATCGTTTTCACTGTATATATTGATAGATTAATGCTTATTAAAGCTATAACTTTATTCAGATTAAGAGCTGTGAGTGATTTTGTCTTTGTATTTTGTTCTTTGATTAACATTGAAGAAGCTCCAATCTGTCACTGAGACAAAATATTGACACACAATTTTCTCCCAACTGTTCTCGTTCACTTTAAGATATAAACTGTGTTTTAAGTGAATACTCTCCAAGCCGTCCGTTTTTACATGCTTTGTGTGTATTTGATCGTTTGGACGCGCCCGAAGCTCAAAGTGTATTTTGCTTGTCTGTTTTGGAGCGCGCCGCGCCGCGCACGCGCACCACACACACACACACGCACACACACACACACACACACACACACGCGCGCACACACTTCAGCCTGAGGAAAAGCGTCTCTCGTGTGGATTGTATTTTCAACGTTTTTTATCAAACATGTCCAGCAATTTAGTAACTGTAAAGACGGCATTTTACAACAATCGACAGACGATTGATCTGATTTTGACGTTAAGTTTTGGTCAGGGAGGAACGAATGCGCGCCGCTGTGAAGAGAAGGAAGTTGTGTTAGAAGAAACACGGCTATAATCTTTAGAAGCTAAAAAAAACATTAAATAAACTCAGTTTAATATAACAGCCACAGGTCTAAAGTGTAAGCATGTTTTAATGGTTAGTTCTCTCTTCTGTCATAAACAGGGCTTTCATGTTACGCGTGCTGAACTCATCCACGTGAGCGATCGCGCTTCTGATTTGCGAATAGCAAAAATGCATCATAGACAAGAGTTTGAATATTATTGCATATAAAAACAGCTGGTGACTCTGGCGGGATAGAATTTGCAAGATAATGTGTATATATATATATAATATATATATATAGCAATAATAAATGTATGTGTGTTTTCTTGATTTCTCCAGTACCGATAACAGAACCGTTAACGTCAGAGCTTATCGATACTCCGGTCTTCTATAATTTAGCCCCGAGACCGATAAAATACCGAGTTTCGGTACCCATCCCTACTTACACACAGCCGATACAATCACGACGCACTTAAACACAGCCGATACAATCATGACGCACTTAAACACAGCCGATGCAATCACGACGCACTTAAACACAGCCGATGCGATCACGACACACTTACACACAGCCGATGCAATCACGACGCACTTAAACACAGCCGATGCAATCACGACGCACTTAAACACAGCCGATACAATCACAACACACTCAAACACAGCCGATACAATCACGACACACTCAAACACAGCCGATACAATCACGACACACTCAAACACAGCCGATACAATCACGACGCACTTAAACACAGCCGATACAATCACGACGCACTCAAACACAGCCGATACAATCACGACGCACTCAAACACAGCCGATACAATCACGACGCACTCAAACACAGCCGATACAATCACGACGCACTTACACACAGCCGATACAATCACGACACTCAAACACAGCCGATACAATCACGACACACTCAAACACAGCCGATACAATCACGACACACTCAAACACAGCCGATACAATCACGACACACTCAAACACAGCCGATACAATCACGACACACTTAAACACAGCCGATACAATCACGACACACTTAAACACAGCCGATACAATTACGACACACTTACACACAGCCGATACAATTACGACGCACTTACACACAGCCAATACAATCACGACGCACTCAAACACAGCCGATACAATTACGACACACTTACACACAGCCAATACAATCACGACACACTCAAACACAGCCGATACAATCACGACGCACTCAAACACAGCCGATACAATCACGACGCACTCAAACACAGCCGATACAATTACGACACACTTACACACAGCCAATACAATCACGACACACTCAAACACAGCCGATACAATCACGACACACTTAAACACAGCCGATACAATCACGACACACTTAAACACAGCCGATACAATCACGACACACTTAAACACAGCCGATACAATCACGACACACTTAAACACAGCCGATACAATCACGACACTTACACACAGCCGATACAATCACAACACACTCAAACACAGCCGATACAATCACGACACACTTAAACACAGCCGATACAATCACGACACACTTAAACACAGCCGATACAATCACGACACACTTAAACACAGCCGATACAATCACGACACTTACACACAGCCGATACAATCACAACACACTCAAACACAGCCGATACAATCACGACACACTCAAACACAGCCGATACAATCACGACACACTTAAACACAGCCGATACAATCACGACACACTTAAACACAGCCGATACAATCACGACACTTACACACAGCCGATACAATCACGACACTTACACACAGCCGATACAATCACGACACACTTACACACAGCCGATACAATCACGACACACTCAAACACAGCCGATACAATCACGACACTTACACACAGCCGATACAATCACGACACACTTAAACACAGCCGATACAATCACGACACACTCAAACACAGCCGATACAATCACGACACACTCAAACACAGCCGATACAATCACGACGCACTCAAACACAGCCGATACAATCACGACGCACTCAAACACAGCCGATACAATCACGATGCACTCAAACACAGCCGATACAATCACGACACACTCAAACACAGCCGATACAATCACGATGCACTCAAACACAGCCGATACAATCACGACACACTCAAACACAGCCGATACAATCACAACACACTCAAACACAGCCGATACAATCACGACACACTTAAACACAGCCGATACAATCACGACACACTCAAACACAGCCGATACAATCACGACACACTCAAACACAGCCGATACAATCACGACGCACTCAAACACAGCCGATACAATCACGATGCACTCAAACACAGCCGATACAATCACGACACACTCAAACACAGCCGATACAATCACGTCTCTAGAAAAAGTGGTCTGACCTGTTTCTCCACTGGCACTTTGTTGTAGTAGCGGATGGAGTCTTTTCCGAGGAAGTCGAACTCCACGACGTGTTCCTCTCCGTCCAGACGCCGGTGGAGCGTGATGTGCTCGACTCGCAGAGAGCAACAGCCCACCGTATCAGCCGAATCCTCGTCCTTCTCGTTCCCCGCTCGCAGCGCCAGCTGAAACACACACACACACACCCGGGCTGTCAAGCGATTAAAGTGAAAATGAGCTTCCATGCAGTGTGTAAGTGAATGAAAACATCTGAAAGTGTTTCGTGTATAAATGTATCGTCTCTCAAAAGAAAGAGTCGACTCTGAATCATTGAAACGTGTCATTTTTAAAACGAATCCCTGTTTGACATCAACATGAAACATTAGCATATTCCCACCCACTTTTTGTAGCATTACAAATATCTGTTTCCACGGTAACGCTGTACACAAAGTAACAGTGAGCTCTGCTTTAAATGTAATCGACCAATCAGCACAGATTAGAGTCACACAAAGGAGGGGTTTGGAAAAATGAATCGTTTGGGAGTCGTTGAGCAAATAATGTAATAAATGCATATAATAAATATAATAAAACAATAAAAGTGTTTTTTGACCTTGCATGACCTGTTGTTGGGAACTCCCAAAATACGAAACTTTCATAACCCATAATAGGGGCACTTTAAACGTTATCTAATTAATTACATGACAGGCCAATCAATTAATCTTAATCAAATATAGCTGTGCTGCTTATGACTGCGTCTGTGCTCCAGGGACACATATTGTATTCAACATTGCATAAATAATGGAAATAAATCAGTATTTTATGTTACACATGTTGAAATATCAAAAATGACTATATACTAAAGATGAAACTAAAATGGTCAGCAGGTGGCTTAATGAGCGAGTCGTTCCAATTAAATTAATTCAGATGTGAAACGGTCTTTAAGAATGAGTCACTGAATCATTCATTCAACCGATTCGTTCAGTAATTAATGTGTTGATCAGAGACTTGTTCAGAACTATTTTAACTAGCAACAGACTAAAGTGTAACAACATTAACTTCTTGTATGAAATAAATCTCATATTTGCAGTGGAGTAGATATTTTGGGGAAAAACAGCACTCTTGCTGGTGTGATATTGCTAAACTAAATATAAGAATATAAATATTTTTGCGCGCATATCTTGAATTTTAGGCTCATTTAACCGCTTCATCACACCGTCAGTCGTGCAGCATCATGATCATCAGCATCAGGGTGAGATCTGAGACAGGTCTGGGCATTAATGAACTATGTTTTCTGTAATTAAATGATCAGCAGTGAGAGAGCGTGACCTTGTCGATGAAGTAGATGGCGACTCCTCTCTGTCGGCTCTTCATCTCTCTGGATTTCCAGTCGCGTCTGTACTGTTTTCTGATGGAGTTCACCTTCATCTTCAGCCTCCGCGCCGTCTCGTACTTCTGCCAGTCCTTCTCGCCCTGAACACAGACCCTCATCATCACCTTCCTCGTTAGAGGTCGACCGAGTCATCACCTTCCTTTAGAGGTCGACAGTCATCATCACCTTCCTCGTTAGAGGTCGACCGAGTCATCACCTTCCTCGTTAGAGGTCGACCGATTAATCGCTTTTCCCGATTAATCGACACCGATAATTGATTGGCGGAACTATCATTATCGACAAAAATGTAACTAGCGCTTTGTGTATTGCTGTACACAAAAAGCCCATTACAATCAGCTTTAGTGCATGTTTGCATATCATTAATTATTATATAATTAGTTGACTAGATGCTGCATTAGAAGAGAAAGGACAGCAGTATGTTTGCTATCAACAATGCAAAACATTATTCTCTTACTTAGATATTTATACTAAACCAAGATGAATTTACTTGACTTCAGATATGTCATTTTCTGAAACAAATATCAATATTATGTTGGTTTTTGCTTAAAACGAGCTAAAATATCGGCAAATGGGATAAGAAAAATAATCTAGTATAAATCAAATTAAGATTTGTCGTGCACCATTGGCCTTGCTTTAAGCAAATGCTTATAAAATTATATTTTTTTCAAAAAACAAACCTAATATCTTAAGTCTTGCCAAGTAATGCATCTTGATGCAAGAATGTTTAGACATTTAAAACAAGACAAAATAAATAATATCTTTTTTTGCGACCCAAACACATGTAAGTACGTCCCAAATGTTTAATGTCACAATTATAACCATCTATTATTACTATTATTACAAAAAATATATTTGAAAAGGATCCATGTACAATTTTAACACAAATAGTATATTAAGTTGTATTATAAATATTTGTTAAGTTGCATATTTAAAGCTACACTGCAAAAAAAATGCTTTTCTTACTTTTGTCTTGCCAAAATATCTAAAACAAATTAAATCAAGAAGGATTTTCTAGACAAGTAAGAATTACTGTCTTGTTTTCAGAACAAAAACTGAAAGTTGCTTGAAAGGAGCAAACAATACGTAAGCATAATACTCTTGTTTTCTGAAGGAATGGAGCGCAGACGCACCTTGAGTTTGGAGCTGGGGTTCAGCATGATGTATTTGGGTCGTCCGTGAATGTTCTCCAGCCACGACGCCAGCCATGTGACCGTGTTATCGTGCTGCACGCGCTTCCAGCGGTGGCCTGCAGGGGGCGCCGGGATCTTCGAGTCTCTGCCGAGAGAAAACCAGACGTCAGGAGCGATCGATGAGAAACCAAACACCTCAGCGCCACTTCTCTCTAAACTCTGGATTCTGTTATAATGTTTAAATCTAATTTGAATCATTAAAAAGGATGTCTAAATAACAGAATTCACAAAAACGTAATTTAAATAAATTACAGGGCTCTGAGAAATCTATGGAAACACGTTTTTTTTAGAAGAATTCCAAGATATACTCACTATTCTGACTTTATTAGAATAAATGTGATTTTGCGTTTTTGCATTCGAATGTGGATTTTTATTTTACATTCATTTTTTACAGCCCTAATTTGTTTTGCTGTAAAGGTTTCAACACTGATTAAAAGAAAACCATTCTTCTTAAACCATATTTTAATGAATCATATTATTCTAATTATTATTATTGAGCGTCTGTGTCTGTGTGAGCGTCTGTGTCTGTGTGAGCGTCTGTGTCTGTGTGAGCGTCTGTGTCTGTGTGAGCGTCTGTGTGAGCGTCTGTGTGAGCGTCTGTGTCTGTGTGAGCGTCTGTGTCTGTGTGAGCGTCTGTGTGAGCGTCTGCGTCTGTGTGAGCGTCTGCGTCTGCGTGAGCGTCTGCGTCTGCGTGAGCGTCTGCGTCTGCGTGAGCGTCTGTGTCTGCGTGAGCGTCTGTGTCTGCCTGTGTCTGCGTGAGCGCCTGTGTGAGCGTCTGTGTCTGTGTGAGCGTCTGTGTCTGTGTGAGCGTCTGTGTCTGTGTGAGCGTCTGTGTCTGTGTGAGCGTCTGTGTCTGTGTGAGCGTCTGTGTCTGTCTGTGCGTCTGTGTGAGCATCTGTGCGTCTGTGTGAGCGTCTGTGTCTGTCTGTGTGAGCGTCTGTGTCTGTCTGTGTGAGCGTCTGTGTCTGTCTGTGTGAGCGTCTGTGTGTGTGTCTGTCTGTGTGAGCGTTTGTGTCTGTGTGAGCGTCTGTGTCTGTGTGAGCGTCTGTCTGTGAGCGTCTGTGTCTGTGTGAGCATTTGTCTGTGAGCGTCTGTGTGAGCGTCTGTCAGCGTCTGCGTCTGTGTGAGCGTCTGTGTGAGCGTCTGCGTCTGTGTCTGTGTGAGCGTCTGTGTCTGTGTGAGCGTCTGTATCTGTCTGTGCGTCTGTGTGAGCGTCTGTGCGTCTGTGTGAGCGTCTGTGTCTGTCTGTGTGAGCGTCTGTGTCTGTCTGTGTGAGCGTCTGTGTCTGTGTGAGCGTCTGTATCTGTCTGTGCATCTGTGTGAGCGTCTGTGCGTCTGTGTGAGCGTCTGTGTCTGTCTGTGTGAGCGTCTGTGTCTGTCTGTGTGAGCGTCTGTGTCTGTCTGTGTGAGCGTCTGTCTGTGTGAGCGTCTGTGTCTGTCTGTGTGAGCGTCTGTGTGTGTGTCTGTCTGTGTGAGCGTCTGTGTGTGTGTGTCTGTCTGTGTGAGCGTCTGTGTCTGTGTGAGCGTCTGTGTGTGTGTCTGTCTGTGTGAGCGTCTGTGTCTGTGTGAGCGTCTGTCTGTGAGCGTCTGTGTCTGTGTGAGCGTCTGTGTCTGTGTGAGCGTCTGTGTCTGTGTGAGCGTCTGTCTGTGAGCGTCTGTGTCTGTGTGAGCGTTTGTCTGTGAGCGTCTGTGTGAGCGTCTGTGTCTGTGTGAGCGTCTGCGTCTGTGTGAGCGTCTGTGTGAGCGTCTGCGTCTGTGTGAGCGTCTGCGTCTGTGTCTGTGTGAGCGTCTGTGTCTGTGTGAGCGTCTGTGTCTGTGTGAGCGTCTGTGTCTGTGTGAGCGTCTGTGTCTGTGATCGTCTGTGTCTGTGTGCGACTCTCTCACTGGCTGCAGTTGATGGTCACGTCCTCCGGCTGGATGCGTTTCTTCAGTTTGCCCATCTTGGGATGTTCTCCTCGGCCGCGGAACAGACCCGGCGGCTCCAGCTTGAAGTTCCCGATCTTCTCGCGGTGTCTGTCCAGCAGACAGTAGCCGTACTCCTCCATCAGCCGGCTGGACTCCTTCTTCAGGACCTGATTGAGACACATCTAGAGTCAGACTGACGTCCAGCAGATCAACAGGAGCCCAGAGATCCAGACGCACCTGCTTCTCCTCCTTCGTCATGTTCTTACGCTCCTCCGACTTCTCCACGAAGTACTTGTGGATCTGACTGAAGTCACACTCGGAGAGCGTCTCGATCAGCTTCTGCTCGTCTTCAGTCATTTCCTAAACAACAACTCAACTCAATTCTGTTCATTCATCACATGATGCACATCTGACCACACTCTGCTCTACACTCAGGGTTATTCATCATCAGCAACTACCTAAACACAGTTTAAAAATTACACACACTATTCTTGAAATAAGAGACATTAACTGAAATTAAATATTTAAAAAAATAGTTGTTTTTTTTTTAAGTACTAACCTAGAGTTAACTTAGGTAATAAAATAGCTTACATTTTTTTTATGAAAATGCATAACTTGAAATAAATATTATATGTAATAAATAAAAAGTACAATTATTTAGTTTCAGCTAGTTTAACCTGAAGTACTAAAAACTAAAGTAAATAAATTAAAACAATGTCATTACTTTAAATAAAATAAACATTCGCTCAACTTGAAGCACTAAAAAAAATAAATAAATAATTTCTCGTTTATTAATTAAGCACACACTCATCCAAAGAAACTTAGAAATACAATGATTTTATTTAAAATACAAGTTTAATTTAAGGTGGAAACAGAAAATCTACAAATAAAATTGAACTTATGATGTTTAATAATTCTCTAATAGCAGATGCTGTTCTGACCTCCTTCCAGTCGCTGAAGAAGTTGTTCTGAAACACTTCTTTACTGGTGTATTCGTGATCCAGCATCTTAGCGTAGAAGGTGGCGATCTCCTCCGTAGCAGGACTGAGTTTCACCAGCTGACCTGAACACACACACACACCCGTACGCACACAACCAACGCACCACACACACACACACACATCACACACACACACCCAGACATGTCATACACACACGTCACACACGTGTCCCACACACACACACCCAGACATGTCATACACACACGTCACACACGTGTCCCACACACACACACCCAGACATGTCATACACACACGTCACACACACACACCCAGACATGTCATGAAATCCGGTCATCTGATGTAACATTAACACTGAACAATAACTCTATAGTCTCCAGTAGAGCTTCGTTTCATGAGTGATGTATTGTGTTCCTGTTTCTGTGAATCCTGTAGCGTATGAATCTCTATCAATAACCGTTACCTGCGTAATAGAAGCAGATATCATCCGGCAGCGGCTCGTACTCGGGGGGGAAATATGGTCCTTTATGCTCCAAACTTCTCCATTTCTGAGTGTCTGATGACTTTCCTTCTTCCCACCTGAACAAACAATAACAACACAGTCAATATAATGCACAGCAGCTATATCTGCAGATTCAAGCTTTTCAAACACTTATGCTAGTTTAATAAATATATACAAATCATGCATTAATGATTATTAAAATCAACAATTAATTATCGTGATTAATCACATCTAAAATTAAAGCTGCAAGCAGCGATGGAAGGGACCTCGCACCCGGCACCGCCAACCGGTGGCTTCAGAAAGACAGGGAACAGTGAGCAATATGCATTTAAAAAAGCAAATAAAGAGGAATATGTCAAAGTCATTTATATGTGCCAAATCTGCTGACAGCTGGTGGCGCTATGTCCATAACTGAACATTAACATATAGATGTCTTCAGGCTAGCCCCTTTATCGAACATATGAAGTTTGGTGCAAATTGAACTTAGTATGTTTGAGTTAGTGTAAAACCTGACACATCCTGTTGTCAACAGATGGCGCTATGGTTACATCTGAATATTGGATTTTAAATGTCTTCAGGGCAGGACTCTTACAAAATATGTGAAGTTTGGTGCAGATTGGACATTTCATGCTTAAGTTAGTGTAAAACATATAATTTCCTGTTGCCAGCAGGTGGCGCTATGTCTATAACTAAACGTTATCGTGTAGATATCATCAGACCAGTACTTTTATCAAACATATGAATTTTGGTGCAGATTGAACATGGTATGTTTGAGTTAGTTTAAAGCATGATATATCCTGTTGTCAACAGGTGGCGCTATGATTATATCTGAATTTTGGCCTTTAGATGTTTTCAGGCCAGGACCCTTACCAAATATGTGAAGTTTGGTGCAGATTGGACATTGCATGTTTAAGATAGTGTAAAAGAAGTCATTTCCTGTTGCCAGCAGGTGGCGCTCTAATTATAATGAAATATTCGTATTTAGATGTGTTCAGGCCTGGATTCTTATCGAACGTTTGAAGTCTGGGGCAGATCGGACATTGTATGGCTGAGTTACAACAACTTTTATTCCCATGGCGAGACATCGAAATTTGTGATGCCGCCATGGACACGCCCTTTAACGAAAACTCTAGATCTTCGCAATTTAACATCACAAAGGCCTTTAGGTTAGACTGACCTAAATATTATGTTTATGTCATTAAATCTCTAGGAGGAGTTAGTTACAGAGTAAAACATGTCACTTCCTGTTGCCAGCAGGTGGCGCTATGACTATAACTGAATATGGTCACTTAGATCTCTTCAGGTCAGGATTCTTATCAAACGTGTGAAGTTTGGTGTAGATCGGACATAGCATGCCTGAGATATAACAACTTCCTGTTTCATGGCGAAACATCAAAATTTGACAGGACGCCATGGACACGCCCTCCGATGAAAACTCTAGATCTTCGCAATTTAACGTCACAAAGGGCTTTAGATTACACTGACCAATTTTGGTGTTCATCTGAATAAATCTCTGGGAGGAGTTCGTTAAAGTATGACACCTGAAAATGGCAAAAATGACACAAAATATGACGAGAAAATTCAAAATAGCCGACTTCCTGTTGGATTTCTGATTTCGTACCTGGAGACTTTTTTGTAGGTATTGTTAAGTTACATAAGTGTACCGATTTTCGTACATGCACGTGAAACATAGCTCGAGGCGCACTCCGCTGAATATTTATAGGTGGCGCTGTCGAGCCATTTTGCCACACCTACTTCTGAAACCCATATCAGATGTAAATTTTCACCAGTTCTGATGCGTGTGCAAAGTTTCCTGACTTTTCGAGCATGTTTAGGCCCTCTAAAATGCGATTAAGTTTGGAGAAGAAGAAGAATAATAATAATTAAAGCTGCAAGCAGCGATGGAAGGGACCTCGCACCCAGCACCGCCAACCGGTGGCTTCAGAAAGAAAGGGAACGGTGAGCAATATGCATTTAAAAAGGTAAATATAGAGGAACGTGTCATAGTCATTTATATGTGTCAAACCTACTGCCAGCTGGTGGCGCTATGTCCATAACTGAACATTAACATGTAGATGTCTTCAGTCTAGCACTTTTATCAAACATATGAAGTTTGGTGCAGATTGAACATAGTATGTTTGAGTTAGTGTAAAGCCTGACACATCCTGTTGTCAACAGGTGGCGCTATGATTACATCTGAATATTGGCCTTTAGATGTCTTCAGGCCAGGAATCTTACAAAATATGTGAAGTTTGGTGCAGATTGGACATTTCATGCTTAAGTTAGTGTAAAACAAATAATTTCCTGTTGCCAGCAGGTGGCGCTATGTCTATAACTAAACATTATCGTGTAGATATTATGAGACCAGTACTTTTATCAAACATATGAATTTTGGTGCAGATTGAACATGGTATGTTTGAGTTAGTGTAACACATGATATATCCTGTGGTCAACAGGTGGCGCTATGATTACATCTGAATTTTGGCCTTTAGATGTCTTCAGGTCAGGAGTCTTACCAAATATGTGAAGTTTGGTTCAGATTGGACATTGCATGTTTAAGTTAGTGTAAATCAAGTCATTTCCTGTGGCCAGCAGGTGGCGCTCTGATTATAATGGAATATTCGTATTTAGATGTGTTCAGGCCTGGATTCTTATCGAATGTGTGAAGTCTGGGGCAGATCGGTTATTGTATGGCTAAGTTACAACAACTTTTATTCCCATGGCGAGACATCGAAATTTGTGATGCCGCCAAGGACACGCCCATTAGCGAAAACTCAAGCTCTTCGCAATTTAACATCACAAAGGCCTTTAGATTAAACTGACCTAAATATTATGTTGATGTCATTAAATCTGTAGGAGGAGTTAGTTACAGAGTAAAACATGTCACTTCCTGTTGCCAGCAGGTGGCGCTATGACTATAACTGAATATGGTCACTTATATCTCTTCAGGTCAGGATTCTTATCAAACATGTGAAGTTTGGTGCAGATCGGACATAGCATGCCTGAGATATAACAACTTCCTGTTTCATGGCGAAACATCAAAATTTGACAGGACGCCACGGACACGCCCTCCGATGAAAACTCTAGATCTTCGCAATTTAACGTCACAAAGGGCTTTAGATTACAATGACCAATTTTGGTGTTCATCTGGAAATATCTCTGGGAGGAGTTCGTTAAAGTATGACACCTGAAAATGGCAAAAATGATACAAAATATGACGAGAAAATTCAAAATAGCCGACTTCCTGTTTGGTTTCTGATTTTGTACCTAGGGACTTTTTTGTAGGTATTGTTAAGTTACATGAGTGTACCGATTTTCGTACATGTACGTGAAACGTAGCTCGAGGCGCACGCCGCTGAATATTTATAGGTGGCGCTGTCGAGCCATTTTGCCACACCTACTTCTGAAACCCATATAAGACGTAAATTTTCACCAGTTCTGATGCGTGTGCAAAGTTTCCTGACTTTTCGAGCATGTTTAGGCCCTCTAAAATGCGATTAAGTTTGGAGAAGAAGAATAATAATAATAATAATAAACGGAGCAGATTCAATAGGGTCCTCTGCACCATCGGTGCTCGGTCCCTAATAATTAAAGCTGCAAGCAGCGATGGAAGGGACCTCGCACCCGGCACCGCCAACCGGTGGCTTCAGAATGACAGGGAACAGTGAGCAATATGCATTTAAAAAGGTAAATATAGAGGAATACGTCAAAGTCATTTATAAGTTCCAAACCTGCTGCCAGCTGGTGGCGCTATGTCCATAACTGAACATTGGCATTTAGATGTCTTCAAACCAGTACTATTATCAAACATATGAAATTTGGGGCAGATTGAACATTGCATGTTTAAGTTAGTGTAAAACAAGCAATTTCCTGTAGCCAGCAGGTGGCGCTATGTCTATAACTAAACATTAGCACGTAGATGTCTTCAGGCCATGGCTCTTATCAACCATGTGAAGTTTGGGGCAGATCGGACATTTTATGGCTGAGTAACAACAGCTTCTATTCCATGGCGAGATATCGAATTTTGTCACGCTGCCATGGACACGCCCATTAGCTCAAGCTCTTCGCAAATTAACATCACAAAGGCCTTTAGATTAGACTGAACTAAAAATTATGTTGATGTCATTACATTTCTAGGAGGAGTTAGTTGCAGAGTAAAACATATCACTTCCTGTTGCCAGCAGGTGGCGCTATGAAATTATATGAATGTGGTCACCTAGATCTCTTCAGGTCAGGAGTCTTATCAAACATGGGAATTTTGGTGCACATCGGACATTGCATGCCTGAGTTATAACAACTTCCTGTTTCATGGCGAAACATCGAAATTTGACAGGACGCCACGGACACGCCCTCCAATGAAAACTCTAGATCTTCGCAATTTAACGTCTCAAAGGGCTTTAGATTGCAATGACCAATTTTGGTGTTCATGCGAATAAATCTCTGGGAGGAGTTCGTTAAAGTATGACACCTGCAAATGGCAAAAATGTCACTAAATATGACGAGAAAATTCAAAATAACCGACTTCCTGTTGGGTTTCGGATTTCGTTCCAGGAGACTTTTTTGTAGGTATTGTTATGTTACATGAGTGTACCGATTTTCATACATGTACGTGAAACGTAGCCTGAGGGCTCTCCGCTGAATCAGTATAGGTGGCGCTGTCGAGCCATTTTGCCACACCTACTTCTGAAACACATATTCAGATGTGTTCAGGCCTGGATTCTTATCGAACATGTGAAGTCTGGGGCAGATCGAACATTGTATGGCTGAGTTACAACAACATTTATTCCCATGGCGAGACATCTAAATTTGACAGGACGCCACGGACACGCCCTCCCATGAAAACTCTAGATCTTCGCAATTTAACATCACAAAGGCCTTTAGGTTAGACTGACCTAAATATTATGTTGATGTCATTAAATTTGTAGGAGGAGTTAGTTACAGAGTAAAACATGTCACTTCCTGTTGCCAGCAGGTGGCGCTATTACTATAACTGAATATGGTCATGTAGATCTCTTCATATCAGGAGTCTTATCAAACATGTGAAGTTTGGTGCAGATCGGACATAGCATGCCTGAGTTATAACAACTTCCTGTTTCATGGCGAAACATCGAAATTTGAGAGGACGCCACGGACACGCCCTCCGATGAAAACTCTAGATCTTCGCAATTTAACGTCACAAAGGGCTTTAGATTGCAATGACCAATTTTGGTGTTCATCCGATTAAATCTCTGGGAGGAGTTCGTTAAAGTATGACACCTGCAAATGGCAAAAATGTCACTAAATATGACGAGAAAATTCAAAATAACCGACTTCCTGTTGGGTTTCGGATTTCGTTCCAGGAGACTTTTTTGTAGGTATTGTTATGTTACATGAGTGTACCGATTTTCATACATGTACGTGAAACGTAGCCTGAGGGCTCTCCGCTGAATCAGTATAGGTGGCGCTGTCGAGCCATTTTGCCACACCTACTTCTGAAACACATATTCAGATGTGTTCAGGCCTGGATTCTTATCGAACATGTGAAGTCTGGGGCAGATCGAACATTGTATGGCTGAGTTACAACAACATTTATTCCCATGGCGAGACATCTAAATTTGACAGGACGCCACGGACACGCCCTCCCATGAAAACTCTAGATCTTCGCAATTTAACATCACAAAGGCCTTTAGGTTAGACTGACCTAAATATTATGTTGATGTCATTAAATTTGTAGGAGGAGTTAGTTACAGAGTAAAACATGTCACTTCCTGTTGCCAGCAGGTGGCGCTATTACTATAACTGAATATGGTCATGTAGATCTCTTCATATCAGGAGTCTTATCAAACATGTGAAGTTTGGTGCAGATCGGACATAGCATGCCTGAGTTATAACAACTTCCTGTTTCATGGCGAAACATCGAAATTTGAGAGGACGCCACGGACACGCCCTCCGATGAAAACTCTAGATCTTCGCAATTTAACGTCACAAAGGGCTTTAGATTGCAATGACCAATTTTGGTGTTCATCCGATTAAATCTCTGGGAGGAGTTCGTTAAAGTATGACACCTGCAAATGGCAAAAATGTCACTAAATATGACGAGAAAATTCAAAATAACCGACTTCCTGTTGGGTTTCGGATTTCGTTCCAGGAGACTTTTTTGTAGGTATTGTTATGTTACATGAGTGTACCGATTTTCATACATGTACGTGAAACGTAGCCTGAGGGCTCTCCGCTGAATCAGTATAGGTGGCGCTGTCGAGCCATTTTGCCACACCTACTTCTGAAACACATATTCAGATGTGTTCAGGCCTGGATTCTTATCGAACATGTGAAGTCTGGGGCAGATCGAACATTGTATGGCTGAGTTACAACAACATTTATTCCCATGGCGAGACATCTAAATTTGACAGGACGCCACGGACACGCCCTCCCATGAAAACTCTAGATCTTCGCAATTTAACATCACAAAGGCCTTTAGGTTAGACTGACCTAAATATTATGTTGATGTCATTAAATTTGTAGGAGGAGTTAGTTACAGAGTAAAACATGTCACTTCCTGTTGCCAGCAGGTGGCGCTATTACTATAACTGAATATGGTCATGTAGATCTCTTCATATCAGGAGTCTTATCAAACATGTGAAGTTTGGTGCAGATCGGACATAGCATGCCTGAGTTATAACAACTTCCTGTTTCATGGCGAAACATCGAAATTTGAGAGGACGCCACGGACACGCCCTCCGATGAAAACTCTAGATCTTCGCAATTTAACGTCACAAAGGGCTTTAGATTGCAATGACCAATTTTGGTGTTCATCCGATTAAATCTCTGGGAGGAGTTCGTTAAAGTATGACACCTGCAAATGGCAAAAATGTCACTAAATATGACGAGAAAATTCAAAATAACCGACTTCCTGTTGGGTTTCGGATTTCGTTCCAGGAGACTTTTTTGTAGGTATTGTTATGTTACATGAGTGTACCGATTTTCATACATGTACGTGAAACGTAGCCTGAGGGCTCTCCGCTGAATCAGTATAGGTGGCGCTGTCGAGCCATTTTGCCACACCTACTTCTGAAACACATATTCAGATGTGTTCAGGCCTGGATTCTTATCGAACATGTGAAGTCTGGGGCAGATCGAACATTGTATGGCTGAGTTACAACAACATTTATTCCCATGGCGAGACATCTAAATTTGACAGGACGCCACGGACACGCCCTCCCATGAAAACTCTAGATCTTCGCAATTTAACATCACAAAGGCCTTTAGGTTAGACTGACCTAAATATTATGTTGATGTCATTAAATTTGTAGGAGGAGTTAGTTACAGAGTAAAACATGTCACTTCCTGTTGCCAGCAGGTGGCGCTATTACTATAACTGAATATGGTCATGTAGATCTCTTCATATCAGGAGTCTTATCAAACATGTGAAGTTTGGTGCAGATCGGACATAGCATGCCTGAGTTATAACAACTTCCTGTTTCATGGCGAAACATCGAAATTTGAGAGGACGCCACGGACACGCCCTCCGATGAAAACTCTAGATCTTCGCAATTTAACGTCACAAAGGGCTTTAGATTGCAATGACCAATTTTGGTGTTCATCCGATTAAATCTCTGGGAGGAGTTCGTTAAAGTATGACACCTGCAAATGGCAAAAATGTCACTAAATATGACGAGAAAATTCAAAATAACCGACTTCCTGTTGGGTTTCGGATTTCGTTCCAGGAGACTTTTTTGTAGGTATTGTTATGTTACATGAGTGTACCGATTTTCATACATGTACGTGAAACGTAGCCTGAGGGCTCTCCGCTGAATCAGTATAGGTGGCGCTGTCGAGCCATTTTGCCACACCTACTTCTGAAACACATATTCAGATGTGTTCAGGCCTGGATTCTTATCGAACATGTGAAGTCTGGGCAGATCGAACATTGTATGGCTGAGTTACAACAACATTTATTCCCATGGCGAGACATCTAAATTTGACAGGACGCCACGGACACGCCCTCCCATGAAAACTCTAGATCTTCGCAATTTAACATCACAAAGGCCTTTAGGTTAGACTGACCTAAATATTATGTTGATGTCATTAAATTTGTAGGAGGAGTTAGTTACAGAGTAAAACATGTCACTTCCTGTTGCCAGCAGGTGGCGCTATTACTATAACTGAATATGGTCATGTAGATCTCTTCATATCAGGAGTCTTATCAAACATGTGAAGTTTGGTGCAGATCGGACATAGCATGCCTGAGTTATAACAACTTCCTGTTTCATGGCGAAACATCGAAATTTGAGAGGACGCCACGGACACGCCCTCCGATGAAAACTCTAGATCTTCGCAATTTAACGTCACAAAGGGCTTTAGATTGCAATGACCAATTTTGGTGTTCATCCGATTAAATCTCTGGGAGGAGTTCGTTAAAGTATAACACCTGCAAATGGCAAAAATGTCACTAAATATGACGCGAAAATTCTAAATAACCGACTTCCTGTTGGGTTTCGGATTTCGTTCCAGGAGACTTTTTTGTAGGTATTGTTATGTTACATGAGTGTACCGATTTTCGTACATGTACGTGAAACGTAGCTCGAGGCGCACTCCGCTGAATATTTATAGGTGGCGCTGTCGAGCCATTTTGCCACACCTACTCCTGAAACCCATATCAGACGTAAATTTTCACCAGTTCTGATGCGTGTGCAAAGTTTCCTGACTTTTCGAGCATGTTTAGGCCCTCTAAAATGCGATTAAGTTTGGAGAAGAAGAATAATAATAATAATTAAAGCTGCAAGCAGCGATGGAAGGGACCTCGCACCCGGCACCGCCGACCGGTGGCTTCAGAATGACAGGGAACAGTGAGCAATATGCATTTAAAAAGGCAAATATAGAGGAATACGTCAAAGTCATTTATAAGTGCCAAACCTGCTGCCAGCTGGTGGCGCTATGTCCATAACTGAACATTGGCATTTAGATGTCTTCAAACCAGTACTATTATCAAACATATGAAATTTGGTGCAGATTGAATATGGTATGTTTGAGTTAGTGTAAAGCCTGGCATATCCTGTTGTCAACAGGTGGCGCTATGATTACATCTGAATATTGCCATTTAGATGTCTTCAGGCCAGGACTCTCACCAAATATGTGAAGTTTGGTGCAGATTGGACATTGCATGTTTAAGTTAGTGTAAAACAAGCAATTTCCTTTAGCCAGCAGGTGGCGCTATGTCTATAAACTAAACATTAGCACGTAGATGTCTTCAGGCCATGGCTCTTATCAACCATGTGAAGTTTGGGGCAGATCGGACATTTTATGGCTGAGTAACAACAGCTTCTATTCCCATGGCGAGATATCGAATTTTGTCACGCTGCATGGACACGCCCATTAGCTCAAGCTCAAGCTCTTCGCAATTTAACATCACAAAGGCCTTTAGATTAGACTGAACTAAAAATTATGTTGATGTCATTACATTTCTAGGAGGAGTTAGTTGCAGAGTAAAACATGTCACTTCCTGTTGCCAGCAGGTGGCGCTATTAATTTATATGAATGTGGTCCCCTAGATCTCTTCAGGTCAGGAGTCTTATCAAACATGGGAATTTTGGTGCACATCGGACATTGCATGGCTGAGTTATAACAACTTCCTGTTTCATGGCGAATCATCGAAATTTGACAGGACGCCACGGACACGCCCTCCGGTGAAAACTCTAGATCTTCGCAATTTAACGTCTCAAAGGGCTTTAGATTACAATGACCAATTTTGGTGTTCATCTGAATAAATCTCTGGGAGGAGTTCGTTAAAGTATGACACCTGAAAATGGCAAAAATGACACAAAATATGACAAGAAAATTCAAAATAACCGACTTCCTGTTTGGTTTCTGATTTCGTACCAAGAGACTTTTTCGTAGGTATTGTTATGTTACATGAGTGTACCAATTTTCGTACATGTACGTGAAACGTAGCTCGAGGCGCACTCCGCTGAATATTTATAGGTGGCGCTGTCGAGCCATTTTGCCACACCTACTCCTGAAACCCATATCAGACGTAAATTTTCACCAGTTCTGATGCGTGTGCAAAGTTTCCTGACTTTTCGAGCATGTTTAGGTCCTCTAAAATGCGATTAAGTTTGGAGAAGAAGAAGAATAATAATAATAATAATAATAAACGGAGCAGATTCAATAGGGTCCTCTGCACCATCGGTGCTCGGTCCCTAATTAAAAACCTTCTGCCAGCTGGTGGCGCTATGTCCATAACTGAACATTAACATGTAGATGTCTTCAGTCTAGCACTTTTATCAAACATATGAAGTTTGGTGCAGATTGAACATGGTATGTTTGAGTTAGTGTAAAGTCTGGCATATCCTGTTGTCAACAGGTGGCGCTATGATTACACCTGAATATTGGCCTTTAGATGTCTTCAGGCCAGGACGCCTACCAAATATGTCAAGTTTGGTGCAGATTGGACATTGCATGTTTAAGTTAGTGTAAAACAAGTAATTTCCTGTAGCCAGCAGGTGGCGCTATGTATTTATATGAATATGGTCACTTAGATCTCTTCAGGTCAGGAGTCTTATCAAGCGTGTGAAGTTTGGGGCAGATCGGACATTTTATGGCTGAGTAACAACAACTTTTATTCCCATGGCGAGACATCGAAATTTGTGATGCCGCCAAGGACACGCCCATTAGCGAAAACTCAAGCTCTTCGCAATTTAACATCACAAAGGCCTTTAGATTAAACTGACCTAAATATTATGTTGATGTCATTAAATCTCTAGGAGGAGTTAGTTACAGAGTAAAACATGTCACTTCCTGTTGCCAGCAGGTGGCGCTATGACTATAACTGAATATGGTCACTTAGATCTCTTCAGGTCAGGATTCTTATCAAACATGTGAAGTTTGGTGTAGATCGGACATAGCATGCCTGAGATATAACAACTTCCTGTTTCATGGCGAAACATCAAAATTTGACAGGACGCCACGGACACGCCCTCCGATGAAAACTCTAGATCTTCGCAATTTAACGTCACAAAGGGCTTTAGATTACAATGACCAATTTTGGTGTTCATCCGAATAAATCTCTGGGAGGAGTTCGTTAAAGTATGACACCTGAAAATGGCAAAAATGACACAAAATATGACGAGAAAATTCAAAATAACCGACTTCCTGTTGGGTTTCTGATTTCGTACCTAGAGACTTTTTTGTAGGTATTGTTAAGTTACATGAGTGTACCGATTTTCGTACATGTACGTGAAACGTAGCTCGAGGCGCACTCCGCTGAATATTTATAGGTGGCGCTGTCGAGCCATTTTGCCACACCTACTCCTGAAACCCATATCAGACGTAAATTTTCACCAGTTCTGATGCGTGTGCAAAGTTTCCTGACTTTTCGAGCATGTTTAGGCCCTCTAAAATGCGATTAAGTTTGGAGAAGAAGAAGAATAATAATAATAATAATAATAAACGGAGCAGATTCAATAGGGTCCTCTGCACCATCGGTGCTCGGTCCCTAATAATAAACGGAGCAGATTCAATAGGGTCCTCTGCACCATCGGTGCTCGGTCCCTAATAATAAACGGAGCAGATTCAATAGGGTCCTCGCACCATCGGTGCTCGGTCCCTAATAAACGGAGCAGATTCAATAGGGTCCTCGCACCATCGGTGCTCGGTCCCTAATTAAAGCTGCAAGCAGCGATGGAAGGGACCTCGCACCCAGCACCGCCGACCGGTGGCTTCAGAAAGACAGGGAACGGTGAGCAATATGCATTTAAAAAGGTAAATATAGAGGAACGTGTCATAGTCATTTATATGTGTCAAACCTGCTGCCAGCTGGTGGCGCTATGTCCATAACTGAACATTAACATGTAGATGTCTTCAGTCTAGCACTTTTATCAAACAAATGAAGTTTGGTGCAGATTGAACATAGTATGTTTGAGTTAGTTTAAAGCCTGACACATCCTGTTGTCAACAGGTGGCGCTATGATTACATCTGAATATTGGCCTTTAGATGTCTTCAGGCCAGGAATCTTACCAAATATGTGAAGTTTGGTGCAGATTGGACAATGCATGTTTAAGTTGGGGTAAAACAAGTAATTTCCTGTAGCCACCAGGTGACGCTATGTCTATAACTAAACATTGGCATGTAGATGTCTTCAGACCAATACTTTTATCAAACATATGACGTTTGGTGCAGATTGAACATGGTATGTTTGAGTTAGTTTAAAGCATGATATATCCTGTTGTCAGCAGGTGGCGCTATGATTATATCAGATTTTTGGCCTTTAAGTGTTTTCAGGCCAGGACTCTTACCAAATATGTGAAGTTTGGTGCAGATTGGACATTGCATGTTTAAGATAGTGTAAAAGAAGACATTTCCTGTTGCCAGCAGGTGGCGCTATGATTATATCTGATTTTTGGCCTTTAGGTGTTTTCAGGTCAGGACTCTTACCAAATATGTGAAGTTTGGTGCAGATTGGACATTGCATGTTTAAGATAGTGTAAAAGAAGACATTTCCTGTTGCCAGCAGGTGGCGCTATGATTATATCTGATTTTTGGCCTTTAAGTGTTTTCAGGCCATGACTCTTACCAAATATGTGAAGTTTGGTGCAGATTGGACATTGCATGTTTAAGTTAGTGTAAAACAAGTAATTTTCTGTTGCCACCAGGTGGCGCTATGTCTATAACTAAACATTGGCATGTAGATCTCTTCAGGTCAGGAGTCTTATCAAACGTGTGAAGTTTGGGGCAGATCGGACATTTTATGGCTGAGTAACAACAGCGTCTATTCCCATGGCGAGACATCGAATTTTGTCACGCCGCCATGGACACGCCCTTTAGCGAAAACTCAAGCTCTTCGCAATTTAACATCACAAAGGCCTTTAGATTAGACTGACCTAAATAATATATTGATGTCATTAAATCTCTAGGGGGAGTTAGTTATAGAGTAAAACATATCACTTCCTGTTGCCAGCAGGTGGCGCTATGAATTTATATGAATTTGGTCACTTAGATCTCTTCAGGTCAGGAGTCTTACCAAATATGTGAAGTTTGGTGCAGATTGGACATTGCATGTTTAAGTTAGTGTAAATCAAGTCATTTCCTGTTGCCAGCAGGTGGCGCTCTAATTATAATGGAATATTTGTATTTAGATGTGTTCAGGCCTGGATTCTTATCGAACGTGTGAAGTCTGGGGCAGATCGGTTATTGTATGGCTGAGTTAAAACAACTTTTATTCCCATGGCGAGACATCGAAATTTGTGATGCCGCCATGGACACGCCCTTTAACGAAAACTCTAGATCTTCGCAATTTAACATCACAAAGGCTTTTAGATTAAACTGACCTATATATTATGTTGATGTCATTAAAACTCTAGGAGGAGTTAGTTACAGAGTAAAACATGTCACTTCCTATTGCCAGCAGGTGGCGCTATGACTATAACTGAATATGGTCACTTAGATCTCTTCAGGTCAGGATTCTTATCAAACATGTGAAGTTTGGTGTAGATCGGACATAGCATGCCTGAGATATAACAACTTCCTGTTTCATGGCGAAACATCAAAATTTGACAGGACGCCACGGACACGCCCTCCGATGAAAACTCTAGATCTTCGCAATTTAACGTCACAAAGGGCTTTAGATTACAATGACCAATTTTGGTGTTCATCTGAATAAATCTCTGGGAGGAGTTCGTTAAAGTATGACACCTGAAAATGGCAAAAATGACACAAAATATGACGAGAAAATTCAAAATAGCCGACTTCCTGTTGGGTTTCTGATTTCGTACCTGGAGACTTTTTTGTAGGTATTGTTAAGTTACATAAGTGTACCGATTTTCGTACATGTACGTGAAACGTAGCTCGAGGCGCACTCCGCTGAATATTTATAGGTGGCGCTGTCGAGCCATTTTGCCACACCTACTTTTGAAACCCATATCAGACGTAAATTTTCACCAGTTCTGACGCGTGTGCAAAGTTTCCTGACTTTTCGAGCATGTTTAGGCCCTCTAAAATGCGATTAAGTTTGGAGAAGAAGAATAATAATAATAATTAAAGCTGCAAGCAGCGATGGAAGGGACCTCGCACCCGGCTCACCGCCGACCGGTGGCTTCAGAAAGACAGGGAACGGTGAGCAATATGCATTTAAAAAGGCAAATATAGAGGAATATGTCAAAGTCATTTATATGTGCCAAACCTGCTGCCAGCTGGTGGCGCTATGTCCATGACTGAACATTAACATATAGATGTCTTCAGGCTAGCACCTTTATCGAACATGAAGTTTGGTGCAGATTGAACATAGTATGTTTGAGTTAGTTTAAAGCCTGACACATCCTGTTGTCAACAGGTGGCGCTATGATTATATCTGAATATTGGCCTTTAAATGTCTTCAGGGCAGGACTCTTACCAAATATGTGAAGTTTGGTGCAGATTGGACATTGCATGTTCATGTCAGTGTAAAAGAAGTAATTTCCTGTTGCCAGCAGGTGGCGCTCTGATTATAATGGAATATTCGTATTTAGATGTGTTCAGGCCTGGATTCTTATCGAAGCTGTGAAGTCTGGGGCAGATCGGACATTGTATGGCTGAGTTACAACAACTTTTATTCCCATGGCGAGACATCGAAATTTGTGATGCCACCATGGACACGCCCATTAGCGAAATCTCAAGCTCTTTGCAATTTAACATCACTAAGGCCTTTAGGTTAGACTGACCTATATATTATGTTGATGTCATTAAATCTCTAGGAGGAGTTAGTTACAGAGTAAAACATATCACTTCCTGTTGCCAGCAGGTGGCGCTATGAATTTATATGAATATGGTCACTTAGATCTCTTCAGGTCAGGAGTCTTACCAAATATGTGAAGTTTGGTGCAGATTGGACATTGCATGTTTAAGTTAGTGTAAATCAAGTCATTTCCTGTGGCCAGCAGGTGGCGCTCTGATTATAATGGAATATTCGTATTTAGATGTGTTCAGGCCTGGATTCTTATCGAACGTGTGAAGTCTGGGGCAGATCGGTTATTGCATGATTGAGTTACAACAACTTTTATTCCCATGGCGAGACGTCGAAATGTGTGATGCCGCCAAGGACACGCCCTTTAACGAAAACTCTAGATCTTCGCAATTTAACATCACAAAGACCTTTAGGTTAGACTGACCTAAATATTATTTTGATGTCATTAAATCTCTAGGAGGAGTTAGTTACAGACTAAAACATGTCACTTCCTGTTGCCAGCAGGTGGCGCTATGACTATAACTGAATATGGACACTTAGATCTCTTCATATCAGGAGTCTTATCAAACGTGTGAAGTTTGGTGTAGATCGGACATAGCATGCCTGAGTTATAACAACTTCCTGTTTCATGGCGAAACATCAAAATTTGACAGGACGCCACGGACACGCCCTCCGATGAAAACTCTAGATCTTCGCAATTTAACGTCACAAAGGGCTTTAGATTGCAATGACCAATTTTGTTGTTCATCCGAATAAATCTCTGGGAGGAGTTCGATAAAGTATGACAACTGAAATTGGCAAAAATGACACAAAATATGATGACAAAATTCAAAATAGCCGACTTCCTGTTGGGTTTCTGATTTTGTAGCTGGAGACTTTTTTGTAGGTATTGTTAAGTTACATAAGTGTACCGATTTTCGTACATGTACGTGAAACGTAGCTCGAGGCGCACTCCGCTGAATATTTATAGGTGGCGCTGTCGAGCCATTTTGCCACACCTACTTCTGAAACCCATATCAGACGTAAATTTTCACCAGTTCTGACGCGTGTGCAAAGTTTCCTGACTTTTCGAGCATGTTTAGGTCCTCTAAAATGCGATTAAGTTTGGAGAAGAAGAAGAAGAAGAAGAAGAATAATAAGAATAATAAACGGAGCAGATTCAATAGGGTCCTCGCACCATCGGTGCTCGGTCCCTAATAATAATAAACGGAGCAGATTCAATAGGGTCCTCTGCACCATCGGTGCTCGGTCCCTAATTAAAGCTGCAAGCAGCGATGGAAGGGACCTCGCCCGGCTCACCGCCGACCGGTGGCTTCAGAAAGACAGGGAACAGTGAGCAATATGTATTTAAAAATGCAAATATAGAGGAATTTGTCAAAGTCATTTATATGTACCAAACCTGCTGCCAGCTGGTGGCGCTATGTCCATAACTGAACATTAACATATAGATGTCTTCAGGCTAGCACCTTTATCGAACATATGAAGTTTGGTACAGATTGAACATAGTATGTTTGAGTTAGTATAAAGCCTGACACATCCTGTTGTCAACAGGTGGCGCTATGATTACATCTGAATTTTGGCCTTTAGATGTCTTCAGGCCAGGAATCTTACCAAATATGTGAAGTTTGGTGCAGATTGGACATTGCATGTTTATGTTAGTGTAAATCAAGTCATTTCCTGTGGCCAGCAGGTGGCGCTCTGATTATAATGGAATATTCATATTTAGATGTGTTCAGGCCTGGATTCTTATCGAACGTGTGAAGTCTGGGGCAGATCGGTTATTGCATGGCTGAGTTACAACAACTTTTATTCCCATGGCGAGACATCGAAATTTGTGATGCCGCCAAGGACACGCCCATTAGCGAAAACTCAAGCTCTTCGCAATTCAACATCACAAAGGCCTTTAGATTAAACTGACCTAAATATTATGTTGATGTCATTAAATCTCTAGGAGGAGTTAGTTACAGAGTAAAACATGTCACTTCCTGTTGCCAGCAGGTGGCGCTATGACTATAACTGAATATGGTCACGTAGATCTCTTCAAGTCCAGAGTCTTAACAAATATGTGAACTTTGGTGCAGATTGGACATTGCATATTTACGTTAGTGTAAAACAAGTAATTTCCTGTTGCCAGCAGGTGGCGCTCTGATTATAATGGAATATTCGTATTTAGATGTGTTCAGGCCTGGATTCTTATCGAACATGTGAAGTCTGGGGCAGATCGGTTATTGTATGGCTGAGTTACAACAACTTTTATTCCCATGGCGAGACATCAAAATTTGTGATGCCGCCAAGGACACGCCCATTAGCGAAAACTCAAGCTCTTCGCAATTTAACATCACAAAGGCCTTTAGATTAAACTGACCTAAATATTATGTTGATGTCATTAAAACTCTAGGAGGAGTTAGTTACAGAGTAAAACATGTCACTTCCTGTTGCCAGCAGGTGGCGCTATGACTATAACTGAATATGGTCACTTAGATCTCTTCAGGTCAGGATTCTTATCAAACGTGTGAAGTTTGGTGTAGATTGGACATAGCATGCCTGAGATATAACAACTTCCTGTTTCATGGCGAAACATCAAAATTTGACAGGACGCCACGGACACGCCCTCTGATGAAAACTCTAGATCTTCGCAATTTAACGTCACAAAGGGCTTTAGATTACACGGACCAATTTTGGTGTTCATCTGAATAAATCTCTGGGAGGAGTTCGTTAAAGTATGACACCTGAAAATGGCAAAAATGACACAAAATATGACGAGAAAATTCAAAATAGCCAACTTCCTGTTGGGTTTCTGATTTCGTACCTGGAGACTTTTTTGTAGGTATTGTTAAGTTACATAAGTGTACCGATTTTCGTACATGTACGTGAAACGCAGCTCGAGGCGCACGCCGCTGAATATTTATAGGTGGCGCTGTCGAGCCATTTTGCCACACCTACTTCTGAAACCCATATCAGATGTAAATTTTCACCAGTTCTGACGCGTGTGCAAAGTTTCCTGACTTTTCGAGCATGTTTAGGCCCTCTAAAATGCGATTAAGTTTGGAGAAGAAGAAGAAGAAGAAGAAGAAGAAGAAGAAGAAGAATAATAAGAATAATAAACGGAGCAGATTCAATAGGGTCCTCGCACCATCGGTGCTCGGTCCCTAATAATTAAAGCTGCAAGCAGCGATGGAAGGGACCTCGCACCCAGCACCGCCAACCGGTGGCTTCAGAAAGACAGGGAACGGTAAGCAATATGCATTTAAAAAGGTAAATATAGAGGAACGTGTCATAGTCATTTATATGTGTCAAACCTGCTGCCAGCTGGTGGCGCTATGTCCATAACTGAACATTGGCATGTAGATGTCTTCAGGCCATGGCTCTTATCAAACGTGTGAAGTTTGGTGCAGATTGGACAATGCATGTTTAAGCTGGTGTAAAACAAGTAATTTCCTGTAGCCACCAGGTGGCGCTATGTCTATAACTAAACATTGGCATGTAGATGTCTTCAGATCAATACTTTTATCAAACATATGAAGTTTGGTGCAGATTGAACATGGTATGTTTGAGTTAGTGTAAAGCATGATATATCCTGTTGTCAGCAGGTGGCGCTATGATTATATCTGATTTTTGGCCTTTAGGTTTTTTCAGGCCAGGACTCTTACCAAATATGTGAAGTTTGGTGCAGATTGGACATTGCATGTTTAAGATAGTGTAAAAGAAGTAATTTCCTGTTGCCAGCAGGTGGCGCTCTAATTATAATGAAATATTCGTATTTAGATGTTTTCAGGCCTGGATTCTTATCGAACGTGTGAAGTCTGGGGCAGATCGGACATTGTATGGCTGAGTTACAACAACTTTTATTCCCATGGCGAGATATCGAAATTTGTGATGCCGCCATGGACACGCCCTTTAACGAAAACTCTAGATCTTCGCAATTTAACATCACAAAGGCCTTTAGGTTAGACTGACCTAAATATTATGTTGATGTCATTAAATCTCTAGGAGGAGTTAGTTACAGAGTAAAACATGTCACTTCCTGTTGCCAGCAGGTGGCGCTATGACTATAACTGAATATGGTCACTTAGATCTCTTCATATCAGGAGTCTTATCAAACACGTGAAGTTTGGTGCAGATCGGACATAGCATGCCTGAGATATAACAACTTCCTGTTTCATGGCGAAACATCAAAATTTGACAGGACGCCACGGACACGCCCTCCGATGAAAACTCTAGATCTTCGCAATTTAACGTCACAAAGGGCTTTAGATTACAATGACCAATTTTGGTGTACATCTGAATAAATCTCTGGGAGGAGTTCGTTAAAGTATGACACCTGAAAATGGCAAAAATGTCACTAAATATGACGAGAAAATTCAAAATAACCGACTTCCTGTTGGGTTTCGGATTTCGTTCCAGGAGACTTTTTTGTAGGTATTGTTATGTTACATGAGTGTACCGATTTTCATACATGTACGTGAAACGTAGCCTGAGGGCTCTCCGCTGAATCAGTATAGGTGGCGCTGTCGAGCCATTTTGCCACACCTACTTCTGAAACACATATTCAGATGTGTTCAGGCCTGGATTCTTATCGAACATGTGAAGTCTGGGGCAGATCGAACATTGTATGGCTGAGTTACAACAACATTTATTCCCATGGCGAGACATCGAAATTTGACAGGACGCCACGGACACGCCCTCCCATGAAAACTCTAGATCTTCGCAATTTAACATCACAAAGGCCTTTAGGTTAGACTGACCTAAATATTATGTTGATGTCATTAAATTTGTAGGAGGAGTTAGTTACAGAGTAAAACATGTCACTTCCTGTTGCCAGCAGGTGGCGCTATTACTATAACTGAATATGGTCATGTAGATCTCTTCATATCAGGAGTCTTATCAAACGTGTGAAGTTTGGTGCAGATCGGACATAGCATGCCTGAGTTATAACAACTTCCTGTTTCATGGCGAAACATCGAAATTTGAGAGGACGCCACGGACACGCCCTCTGATGAAAACTCTAGATCTTCGCAATTTAACGTCACAAAGGGCTTTAGATTGCAATGACCAATTTTGGTGTTCATCCGATTAAATCTCTGGGAGGAGTTCGTTAAAGTATGACACCTGCAAATGGCAAAAATGTCACTAAATATGACGAGAAAATTCAAAATAACCGACTTCCTGTTGGGTTTCGGATTTCGTTCCAGGAGACTTTTTTGTAGGTATTGTTATGTTACATGAGTGTACCGATTTTCATACATGTACGTGAAACGTAGCTCGAGGCGCACTCTGCTGAATATTTATAGGTGGCGCTGTCGAGCCATTTTGCCACACCTACTCCTGAAACCCATGTCAGACGTAAATTTTCACCAGTTCTGATGCGTGTGCAAAGTTTCCTGACTTTTCGAGCATGTTTAGGCCCTCTAAAATGCGATTAAGTTTGGAGAAGAAGAATAATAATAATAATTAAAGCTGCAAGCAGCGATGGAAGGGACCTCGCACCCAGCACCGCCGACCGGTGGCTTCAGAAAGACAGGGAACGGTAAGCAATATGCATTTAAAAAGGTAAATATAGAGGAACGTGTCATAGTCATTTATATGTGTCAAACCTGCTGCCAGCTGGTGGCGCTATGTCCATAACTGAACATTGGCATGTAGATGTCTTCATCCAGTACTTTAAAAAAACATATGAAGTTTGGTGCAGATTGGACATTGCATGTTTAAGTTCGTGTAAAACAAGTAATTTCCTGTTGCCAGCAGGTGGCGCTATGTCTATAACTGAACATTGTCACGTAGATGTCTTCAGGCCATGGCTCTTATCAAACGTGTGAAGTTTGGTGCAGATTGGACAATGCATGTTTAAGTTGGTGTAAAACAAGTAATTTCCTGTAGCCACCAGGTGGCGCTATGTCTATAACTAAACATTGGAATGTAGATGTCTTCAGACCAATACTTTTATCAAACATATGAAGTTTGGTGCAGATTGAACATGGTATGTTTGAGTTAGTGTAAAGCATGATATATCCTGTTGTCAGCAGGTGGCGCTATGATTATATCTGATTTTTGGCCTTTAGGTGTTTTCAACCCATGACTCTTACCAAATATGTGAAGTTTGGTGCAGATTGGACATTGCATGTTTAAGATAGTGTAAAAGAAGTCATTTCCTGTTGCCAGCAGGTGGCGCTCTAAATATAATGAAAATATTCGTATTTAGATGTGTTCAGGTCTGGATTCTTATCGAACGTGTGAAGTCTGGGGCAGATCGGACATTGTATGGCTGAGTTACAACAACTTTTATTCCCATGGCGAGACATCAAAATTTGTGATGCCGCCATGGACACGCCCTTTAACGAAAACTCTAGATCTTCGCAATTTAACATCACAAAGGCCTTTAGGTTAGACTGACCTAAATATTATGTTGATGTCATTAAATCTCTAGGAGGAGTTAGTTACAGAGTAAAACATGTCACTTCCTGTTGCCAGCAGGTGGCGCTATGACTATAACTGAATATGGTCACTTAGATCTCTTCAGGTCAGGATTCTTATCAAACGTGTGAAGTTTGGTGCAGATCGGACATAGCATGCCTGAGATATAACAACTTCCTGTTTCATGGCGAAACATCAACATTTGACAGGACGCCACGGACACGCCCTCCGATGAAAACTCTAGATCTTCGCAATTTAACGTCACAAAGGGCTTTAGATTACACTGACCAATTTTGGTGTTCATCTGAATAAATCTCTGGGAGGAGTTCGTTAAAGTATGACACCTGAAAATGGCAAAAATGACACAAAATATGACGAGAAAATTCAAAATAGCCGACTTCCTGTTGGGTTTCTGATTTCGTACCTGGAGACTTTTTTGTAGGTATTGTTAAGTTACATAAGTGTTCCGATTTTCGTACATGTACGTGAAACGTAGCTCGAGGCGCACTCCGCTGAATATTTATAGGTGGCGCTGTCGAGCCATTTTGCCACACCTACTTCTGAAACCCATATCAGATGTAAATTTTCACCAGTTCTGATGCGTGTGCAAAGTTTCCTGACTTTTCGAGCATGTTTAGGCCCTCTAAAATGCGATTAAGTTTGGAGAAGAAGAAGAAGAAGAAGAAGAAGAATAATAAGAATAATAAACGGAGCAGATTCAATAGGGTCCTCGCACCATCGGTGCTCGGTCCCTAATAAATATAGCTGCAAGCAGCGATGGCGGGCCCAAGCCGATGCAAACGCCACCCCGGTGGCATCAGGAAAGCGGTGCCCAGCGGGCACATGCATTTACAGTAACCCTCTAGCAGTCTGGTTTTAAGGGACACGGCAATTAAAGGGTTAATCCAAACCACCAACTCTGTGAAACACACACAGTTTAAACAGACGCTATCTCTCTCTCTCTCTCAGTCTCTCTCACACATGCATTTACAGTAACCCTCTGGCAGTCTGGTTTTAAGGGATACAGCAATTAAAGGGTCAATCCAAACCATTAAGTCTGCGCAATACATACACACACAGAACAACATATAAAACTTTAGTAACACTTTCGAAAAGGTTTCAGTTATTAACATTAACTATATTAATTAACATGATCAATACTTATAAAGCATCTAATAATGCCTGACTATTTTTACTAACATAAAAAAAAAAATGCTGTAAAAATATATTGTTCATTGTTAGTTAATGCATTAGCTACTGTCAACCTAAGATAATTTATTGTAAATTTTTACCAACTCATTTTTTGAGCCGCTATTCAGTCTGTATTCACACAGCGTGATGAGAGACGTTTTGCTGCTCCGAAACACAGAATATGTAGAGAGGTGGTACTGTTATTTATTTATAACCTATATTTTTTACATGACTTAACAGGCGAGTCATAATATTAGTGAATATATTATATTGTAGTTTTATCTCTCGCCCCCCTGGTTGAGAAACACTGACCTAAAGCGCATCTTCCAGCATTGTCTTCACGATCGCTCTATTAGGCATCACTGATGTGATGTTTAAAAAAAAAACATTTGTTTCTCATTTATTTGGTTCCACAGTATTTGCTGATTTTTATTTTATTTAAACACTGCTTGACGCAGAATTGCCGCTGATAACAAAGTCAAAGTAAAACGCGACCTGTGCTTACAGGCTATTTAAAACCTAAGAAAAGGGGAAAAGAGGGAAAACTCAAACGACCCCCCACCACGGTGATACCATTATAACCGGTGTGACATCAGGTCGATTAACCGGTGGGAAAATTTCCTCACCGACACAACCCTAGCAGGCACATGCATTACAGTGACCCTCTAGCAGTTTGGATTTAAGGGATACATTAATGGAAGGGTTAATCCGAGCCATCAAGACACACACACACACACAAAACTAAATATAAAACTTTGGTAATCCTTTTAATAAGGTTTCAGTTATTAGCATTAACTATATTAATTAACATGAACAATAATTATCCAGCATTTATTAATGTTAGTCTCTAGCTATCCTCTCTCTCTCTCTCTCTCTCTCTCTCTCTCTCTCTCTCTCTCTCTCTCTCTCTCTCTCTCTCTCTCTCTCTCTCTCTCTCTCTCTCTCTCTCTCTCTCTCTCTCTCTCTCTCTCTCACACACACACACACACACACACACACACACACACACAAATAACAATATATAAAACTTTTCAATAAGGTTTTAGCTTTTAACATTATACTTTCAATAAGGTTTCAGTTATTAGCATTAACTATATTAATTATCATGAACAATAATTATACAACATTTATTAATGTTAGTCTCTCTCTACCCTCTCTCTCTCACACACACGTGCACACACACATACACACACACACACACACACACACACACACACACAGAACAATATATGAAACTTTTGTAGCAAACTGTTTTCAATAAGGTTTTAGCTTATAACATTATATAAGTTAAAATGAACAATAGTTTTTATAGCATTTATGAATCTTAGTTAATTTTATGTTACAAATTGACTACTACATTATAAATAAAAATGTGGTACTGTACTTTTGTTACTGTACCATGACCTAAAATAAAATAAAAAATACTTATACAAATACAGTAAAAATGTTGTTAGTACTAATACTCATGTTTAAAACAATATTATTAAACTACAGTTACAGCAGGGTATAGCGTATAGTTACCCTAACCCTAATTCTCAATTCCAGCAAATTCAGCAATTCTAGCAAAATCACTAGCACGTCGTCCCGGGAATATTGGTTTAATACCAGTCGGGCTACCAATATCACTGTCCTGCCCTACAGGCTACCTTAAATACAGGGCTCCCGCAGGTCCTTATAAACTCCTTATTTTAGTTGTATCAAATTTAAGGTCGTAAAAAGTTGTAAATACGTTAAATGGTTTAAGAAAAGTCTTCATTTACAATTTCAAGAGGTCTTTCTGTTTAAATCGTGAAAGGGCTGATTAAACTTCAAAAGGCAATATTGTCATCGAATATTTATTTATTTGATATATAAATCAAAAACAGAGCTGTCAAATCACTACATGGTCTAGTGTCTGTGATTAATAAAGCAAAAAAAACACTGCTATATAAAAATATAATCTGTTTGTTTTGCGTGTCTCTCTGAGTGAGCGGTTGTCATGTAACGTTACTTAACTTACTCAAATATGCTCGCTGACGCCGCTCAGTGTATAACAGCGTCTGCTGAGAGCCTCACTGACATTGAGAGAACAATTAATAATCCTTTCTTCCTTTTATTTGGGACAACCATTGTCAAATACACGCAAAGGTCTTCACTAACTTCACTTTACGTTACCCGTCTTCTCCTTCTCTGATTTGCGGAAGTTTAGACGATTAAAATGCGTATTACTGCCCTTCACTTCTACCCGTCAAAATAAAAGTTCCCTTTTTAACTTGAAGAAATTGACAGAAATTACGATTGTATTATAATGTAGACCACTTCTAAAATAATAATAACAAATAGAAAAATTTAAGGAATATGATTTCCCCCTCATTTTAATTTACTAAATCTCTATTGTGCAGTCCTTTATGAAAGCATAAAATGATAAAAGTTATTTTCATTTGATTACATTTTAAGGCATTAATTAAATTGTTAAAGCTTTATACATTAATTTCATTACCACCATTTTTGATAGTATATTTGTATTAAGTCATAAAAATACAGAATCCAGAAAAATTAAGTCAAACTAGAATTTATGAATTGTTATGAATTATATTACTGATGAATATAAGTTGTTAAACTAATATATAAATCATTGATGAAATCTACTTGAATGTTTTTGATGTATTAAATTTGAATGAACATGCTTTGTAAAGCAAAAAAACCCTGCTCAGATTGTTTAATACCATGATACCATGCAAAAAAACACCAACCAAAAATGACTGATAATTTTTTTCTGGTGATTAAAGATATGTTTAAAAGTCTCTCTCTCTCTCTCTCTCTCTCTCTCTCTCTCTCTCTCTCTCAATTTTTCAATTTAAGTGTGCTTTATTGGCATGACAAAAACTATACATTTGTATTGCCAAAGCAATTGCAGCTGGGCTGCTCACAAGTAGTGCACATTTGAATTAACAGAAATAAAAATAAAAACAATAATAGTAATAAAACAAATATTTAAACCGTATTAAATATGTAGTGCAAAATGAATGACTATTGTAAGTATGTGATCGAAATAAAATTAAATAAGGTACAGTATAAGATTTATACAGGCAAAATATACATTTAAGTAATATAAAGGGGTAATATGTCATAATATAATCTACATGTGCTGGAAACATCAGCTCAGGGCAGACGGGGTGTCTTCTCTTCTGTGGTGACAGAGAGACACATATTGAGCAGCAAACACACAGCAGGTCTTGTGTTCTCCGAGCAGATACGCTAGTTTCTCCTGGTCTGGAAGAGTTGTAAATGTGGGATGGATCTGCTGTATTTTGTCGTAGTACACTCTCCGTATATCTGTGTATTTGGAGCACTCTGTTAGGAAGTGCAGTTCTGTTTCCATCTGATTCAGGTCACAGTGTGAACACAATCTCTGCAAGCCATGTTTGTCTGTCTCTCCCTCTCCCTCCCTCAACCCTCCTCACTGTCACACTGAAAAGACAGCCCCCTCCATTCCACTTCACACACACAGGGCCGGCCCTACACACACACACATAAACACACACTCATAGAAGAGAGTAGACTGAGATGAAATGCCTGATAGTTTTTTAATTTTCTCTCATCCATAGAGTTTTGTAAAGTCATCAAACTAAACATACTTCCTCAGAATGACTTTTTCCCTGCGTGTAAAAAGTTTCAAAGTTTTTGTAAACTGCACTTTAAAGATATAAGAAAATTTCTGCTATCTTTTTTTACCCTCACTTTAATAAACCACTATTTAAACACCGTTCAAGCTATCCGCAAGCCGTTCGCAATTTAGCATCTTCAGTGTCTTGGCATCATGTTGACAAAGTTTGGTGTGAACTACTTGTTTCTTCTTGGAGGAGTATGAATTAGTTTGCAGCTTGATTATTCCAGAAATTGACATTAAAACAAAAATAGCCGGCTTCCTGTTGGTCGTAGCTAATGAGTGTAAATTAGAAAGTTGTCCGGCTTGATGAGAACAATATATGTACTGAGTTTGGTGACTGTAGCTAAAATTAACCCCCCATGTTTTGACAAAAGGTGGCGCTATAGAGTGCCTCCTCGACGCCCGTTTATGAGCTTTTGCCAGTGTCTATCTATAATTAATACTGATGTGTGTGTTGAGTTTTATGAAATTCTAAACATCTTAAGTGCCTCAAAATCACCAGAAGATATATTGAGGTTTGACACGTTGCCATGGCAACAATATTTTAGATATCAATATTCCCTTGACAGTTTCACATCGGCCGTTTTTTGACATTATTCTGATGAAGTTTGAAGCAAATTGGGTAAAAGTAAGATGCTGAATTCAAAGCATTTTGAAAATGACACACTTCCTGCTGCCAGTTGGTGGCGCTATAACTTTGCCTCATAATTGTCACATCGATGCGATCGGCTTCATACACCGAACAAACCACTGAATTGTGATCAAAATCAGACAATGTATGTGGACTTTATTAGACACTTCCTGTATCTCAATTCTCGCCATAACTTCATCGCCTCGCCACGGGCAAACCATTCGAGATATCAAAAATCCCTCCGCAATTTAGCATCCCCAATGTCTTGAGATCACGTTCACCGGGTTTGGTGCTCGTGTGTTGAAAATCCTGGGAGGAGTATTTCAAATTCCAGAGCATGTGCTTTTTAAACAGCCCTGAATAGCCGACTTCCTGTTGGGCGGAGCCCATGACATGTGACACAAAAGTTGTTCAGCTCGATAAGATCTATATGTGTACCGAGTTTCATATGAATACGTGCAAGTATGTGTGAGCTACACATCAAGTTTTCTGATGGTTTTCCAGGGGGCGCCGTAGAGCCTCTGTGCCACGCCCGGGTCCCAGCCTCAGCGGCGTCCTAACTGCCACGGGTTCCAATGTGTGTGCACATTTTCAAGAGTTTTTGACCATGTTAAGCCCCCCAAAAATGCCCGGATAGTCGGTAAAAAAAAAAAAAGAATCCTAAGGAAAACAATAGAATAGCCGACTTCCTGTTGGGCGCAGCCCATGACATGCGGTGCAAAAGTTGTTCGGCTCGATGAGATCTATATGTGTACCGAGTTTTATATTAATACGTGCAAGTATGTGTGAGCTACACATCAAGTTTTCTGATGTGTTCCAGGGGGCGCCGTAGAGCCTCTGTGCCACGCCCGGGTCCCAGCCTCAGCGGCGTCCTAACTGCCGCGGGTTCCAATGTTTGTGCAAATTTTCAAGAGTTTTTGACCATGTTAAGCCCCCCAAAAATGCCCGGATAGCCTCAAAATCACCAAAAAAAGAATATTGAGGTTTGACACGTTGCCATGACAACAGTATTTTAGATATCAATAATCCCTTCACAGTTTCACATCGGCCGTGTTTTTACAGTATTCTGATGAAGTTTGAAGCAAATTGGGTAAAAGTAAGATGGTGAATTCAAAGCATTTTGAAAATGACACACACTTCCTGTTGCCAGTTGGTGGCGCTATAACTTTGCCTCATAATTGTCACATCAATGCGATCGGCTTCATACACCGAACAAACCGATGAGATCTATATGTGTACCGAGTTTCATATTAATACGTGAAAGTATGTTTGAGCTACACATCAAGTTTTCTGATGGTGTTCCAGGGGGCGCCGTAGAGCCTCTGTGCCACGCCTGGGTCCCAGCCTCAGCGGCGTCCTAAATGCCGCGGGTTCCAATGTGTGTGCACATTTTCAAGAGTTTTTGACCATGTTAAGCCCCCCAAAAATGTCCGGATAGTCAAAAAAAAACTAAAAAAGAGTCCTAAGGAAAACAATAGAATAGCCGACTTCCTGTTGGGTGGAGCCCATGACATGCGGTGCAAAAGTTGTTCGGCTCGATGAGATCTATATGTGTACCGAGTTTCATATGAATACGTGCAAGTATGTGTGAGCTACACATCAAGTTTTCTGATGTGTTCCAGGGGGCGCCGTAGAGCCTCTGTGCCACGCCCTGGTCCCAGCCTCAGCGGCATCCTAACTGCCACGGGTTCCAATGTGTGTGCAAATTTTCAAGAGTTTTTGACCATGTTAAGCCCCCCAAAAATGCCCGGATAGCCTCAAAATCACCAAAAAAAGAATATTGAGGTTTGACACGTTGCCATGGCAACAGTATTTTAGATATCAATATTCCCTTCAGAGTTTCACATCGGCCATGTTTTTACAGTATTCTGATTAAGTTTGAAGCAAATTGGGTAAAAGTAAGATGGTGAATTCAAAGCATTTTGAAAATCACACACTTCCTGCTGCCAGTTGGTGGCGCTATAACTTTGCCTCATAATTGTCACATCGATGCGATCGGCTTCATACACCGAACAAACCACTGAATTGTGATCAAAATCAGACAATGTATGTGGACTTTATTAGACACTTCCTGTCTCTCAATTCTCGCCATAACTTCATCGCCTCGCCACGGGCAAACCGTTTGAGATATCAAAAATCCCTCCGCAATTTAGCATCCCCAATGTCTTGAGAACACGTTCACAGAGTTTGGTGCTCCTGTGTTGAAAATCCTGGGAGGAGTATTTCAAATTCCAGAGCATGTGATTTTTAAACAGCCCTGAATAGCCGACTTCCTGTTGGGCGGAGCCCATGACATGCAGCGCAAAAGTTGTTCGGCTTGATGAGATCTATATGTGTACCGAGTTTCATATGAATACGTGCAAGTATGTGTGAGCTATTCATCAAGTTTTCTGATGGTGTTCCAGGGGGCGCTGTAGAGCCTCTGTGCCACGCCCGGGTCCCAGCCTCAGCGGCGTCCTAACTGCCGCGGGTTCCAATGTGTGTGCAAATTTTCAAGAGTTTTTGACCATGTTAAGCCCCCCAAAAATGCCCGGATAGTCGATAAAAAAAAAAAAAAAAAAAAAGAATCCGGAGGAAAACAATAGGGCCCTGCGCCTTTCTGGCTTGGGCCCTAATAAACGGAGCAGATTCAATAGGGTCCTCTGCACCATCGGTGCTCGGTCCCTAATAATAATAAACGGAGCAGATTCAATAGGGTCCTCGCACCATCGGTGCTCGGTCCCTAATAATAAACGGAGCAGATTCAATAGGGTCCTCGCACCATCGGTGCTCGGTCCCTAATAAAAGGTTTGTTTACATTATGTGCATATTTACGTATATATATATAAATACACATACAGTATATTTATACATTCATATTCTTATATTATATAGTTAATATATAAAAAAAAATCTTAAATATAAACATGCATGTGTTTGTATTTATAATAAATACACATTATGTAAACAATAACTTATTTTGGATGTGATTAATGGTTTGACAGCACTATTAATTATGTTTAATAATAATCATAAATTCATATTTTTTGATCAATTACAACTTAATCATTTTCAAGAGTTAAGGTTAAAATAATATGATCTTATTACACAATAATTCTGTTTAAAGTGAAGTTCAGCATGTTATTGCAAAAAATCATTTATATAAATTATGACTTATTTTATAGTTATGCAGCGAGCATCGGGTCACAAACGCGGCGTGATAACACTGATAATTATTAATATTACTCATGAATATGAATCTGGAAGGGTCTGAACTCGTGTGAAATGATGTTTAAAGTCGCGAGCTGACCTAGTTTTGGCGGCAGCGGCTCCTGCATAATAATATCTGACAGAGGAAACGTTATTACGTCCCGCTGAAATATTAATGAATCGCCAAATGAACCGCGAACATGTTTTCATTCCCTGCAGACGGACAGACATGTGCTCGTGTGCGCATGCGCACTCTCGACACCGACGCACTTCCGGGAGTGTGCGGCGTGTGCGTGTCCGACCAATCACAGCTGATTACTGCTCCGCGCACGTTACGTCAAGCGGCAACCTCCCGCTCGCTCTCGTGAAGCCGACACGGACGCGACTAACACTAATTCATCGACTAGCTCCAAAATGGAGTCAATCCCATAGTTTACATCCTGGTACAAAAGTGGTTTTGGTCTATATCGCTATTTTTCCCCTTCGTGATAACTTTGAGAGGGGGGGGGGGATTTTTTATAACTCATCTGCTTAAATTATATTAAGCCTTAAAGTTCTGCATAATTAAGGGCGTGGTCACTTGAGTGACGGATGGATTGCCACTGCCGCACTAGGTGGGCGTGGTTTCAGCAACCAGCTCCTCCCACCTCCTGTCTTTTTACCCATTTTTGATTAGCCGGGAGTGACGCACTGCCAAAATGGCTCCGCCCACTTTCAGCTTCAAAAACCGACAGGTGACGTCACGTCCATTTTTTTTTTTTTTACAGTCAATGCTTCAATCACTATTTTATAAAAATATATTACTATATTCATTTTTATAAATTAAAAGTGCAATAATAGCACATGTATATAATGCAATTCGATATTCACAAACAGGAATTCACTCTGTAACGAACTCTAAATTAAAGAAATTAAAACAAAATTAGCCCAACACAAGATTAACGGAAAGTCGTTTTCGTCACAGATCTGTACAACGCTCAGATAATAACAATAACTTTCCCAACGCAGTTCTGAGGTAAATTAGGCGCACTGTCTCTTTAAATTTTAATTCTGTGGTAAAAACGAGTTTCCATAAATCTGATTTAATTAGTCCTGACTATTTATTCTTTACGTTTATTTTTAAATGAAGTTAAGTCTATTGCACGAGCTTGAACTCCGGTAAAGACTACCTGAAGGAAACCAGCGCACACGTACCACTTCCACTTCTCCGACTCCTCCTCGTCCTTCTTCTTCTTCTTCTTCTGGTCGTGTTCAGAAGCGGTGTTTTTCCTCTTCTTCTCCGCCGGATCCCTCTCTCCGTCTTTCTCTGGACTCTTTCCATCTTTGGCTCTCTTCTTCTTTATCTGGACCGGTGCCTCAGATTCACACTTTAAAGGAATATTAATACTTTCTGGAAACGTTACATATCTTCCCCAATAACATCAAGGCCATAACCATGTCTTGAACATTGGTGGGGGGGGGGCAATTATATATAGGTCCCTATGAAGTCATTACTTTTCCCTAAGTTCCATTTAATTTTTTTCTAATGGTCAAATTAAATTGTATTAATCAAAAAGCATGTCTAATTAATTAAAAACTTATGCAATTTAACATTAATTTATTAAAAATGAAATGTTTCTCACCTTATGTTTTATTGTTAGACAGGTTTTATTTGAATGCATACAAACCATTTTTATGAATTTTTACAGTAACCTTATGAAATGTTTTTTTTGCCCTCATGTGTATTTCAATTTTACTGGTTATCAGATGAAGGCATAACACATTGATTTAATTAATAATTAATGAAAATTAAACATTTAAATTATAAATACAGGAGCTTCACGATGCCAAAGAAGAACCTTTATGGTTCAATAAAGAGCATTAGGGCTGGCTCGATACCAAAAATGATGAGTATCTGCCGATACCGATACGATAACAAATATTCTAAGTATCTGCCGATACCGATACGATACCAAAAATGATGAGTATCTGCCGATACCGATACGATAACAAAAATTCTGAGTATCTGCCGATACCGATACGATACCAAAAATGATGAGTATCTGCCGATACCGATACGATACCAAATATTCTAAGTATCTGCCGATACCATACGATACCAAAAATTCGAGTATCTGCCGATACCGATACGATACCAAATTTCTAAGTATCTGCCGATACCAAAATGATGAGTATCTGCCGATACCGATACGATACCAAATATTCTAAGTATCTGCCGATACCATACGATACCAAAATTATGAGTATCTGCCGATATACCAAAAATTATGAGTATCTGCCGATTTACTTAATTCATAATTAATTAATGACAATTATTTTATTTTGGCAAATAAAGGGGACTTACTATTTAAAATAAAATTGTGATTATTTCTTTAAAACATTTTTTTAGTTGTATTATTTTTCAACAGCAGTAGACGTGTTTTTGAAGTAGAACTAAATTCACAGTTGGGACAAACAGATGCTGATATTTGTACTCGTTTTATGCAAAAACTAATATAATTTTGATTATTATTTCAGAAAATAAGACTTAATTTAGTATTAATAAAATCATTTTTGCAACGTGTGGTTAAATCTTCTCTCCTGACAAAATCCATAAATACATCATCTGCAGAATGCAAGGATATTCATATTTCATATGCGTTGTGAAAATGATGGAAATAAATCTAGGAGTTCTTGGATTTAAATTTGTCGAGGCATCAGCTGTTTTATGGATAGTAGCTGTAATATTATTAGTTACATGAGTATATATTAATATTATTAGTGTTATTGCGGTCACACACACCTGGTTTGAGTCTGCGGTCCGCTCGCTCTTCTGCTTATGATTATGACGCTCCTTGCTGCTTTTACAGCGTGTCTGAGAATCAATCACAAGATATTAAATAATATTCACCACAAACGTGACCATGGAGCACAACACCAGTCATATGAACGCTGGATAAATCATGTATGGGTTGGACAATATTTGAAAATATGGAATCTGAGGGTGCCAAAACTTTTGAAATATTGAGAAAAACACCTTTAAAAGTTGTTAATGCACATTTTTAATCAATAATTACGTTTCTGGTAGTAAATATCTTCATGTGCTCTTAAAATCCTAATGATTTTTCTCATAAGAGAACATTTGATATTTTTGAGCCATGCAATGTATTGTTGGTTATTGCTACAAATATAGCTGTATAAAGAAAGTCGAATCCAAACACCTTCTCTTTGTTGTTGTTGATTTCTGGAGAACCGGATTCCTGCTGTCCGTCATTTCTGATTTAAAGAGACAGTACACTATTTCTCCGTTTCCATATTCTCCCTTTAGAAAGTTAATTTCATCATGCAGCTAATATTTATCATTGCTTTGGGATATCTTGCCTTTCTTCAGGGTCTACTTTGACATCCTGCAAAATGAAGATGGAAAATGAAACATGTGTAGATTGAAAGGTGTATTTGTGATATAGTTGAAGTGAAAGGTGAGCGCTCGCCTCGTGTGTGTCGGCATCTCCTGCGTCTCTGTTCACTGCGCTGCTGAAACTCAGGAACGTCACACGACACGCTTCTCTCAACGTTATGGACTAACACTCTTACAGGCATGCTAACCATTTCCATTCAACCGTATCTGCTCTTTAATAACGCGCTCAAAACTGTATAGCAGCATGCAATATTTATACTTTGTTCATGGATTTTTGTGTGTGCTGTAGTGTGTGTCTGTGCATGCGTGTGTGTATGTGTGTGTGTCTGTGCATGCGTGCATTTGTGTGGGTGTGTGTGTGTGTGTGCTGTAGTGTGTTATGTGTCTGCGCATGCATGTGCGCACTGTAGTGTGTGTGTGATGTAGTGTGCATGTTGTAGTGTGTGTCTGCGCATGCGTGTGTGTTTGTGTGTGCTATAGTGTGTTTTGTGCATGCGTGTGTGTGTGCGCGCTGTAGTGTGTGTGTTGTAGTGTGTGTGTGTTTTGTGCATGCGTGCGCGTGCGCTGTAGTGTGTGTGCACGCTTTAGTGTGTGTCTGCGCATGCATATGTGTGTGTGTGCTGTATTGTGTTATGTGTCTGCGCATGCATGTGTGTGTAATGTAGTGTGTGTGTGTGTGTGTGTGTGCGTGCGTTTGTGCATGCGTGTGTGTGTGTGTGTGTGTGTGTGATGTAGTGTGTTTGTGTTGTAGTGTGCGTCTGTGCATGCGTATGTGTTGTATTGTATTATGTGTCTGCGCATGCATGTGTGCGTGCTGTAGTGTGTGTGTGTGTGTGTGTGTCTGCACATGCATGTGTGCGTGCTGTAGTGTGTGTGCGTAACGGTCTAGTTGGATGTCCATTTAATGTTTTGTAAATGTTACAAATTTCAGAATGTTCAGAAAACATTTAAAGCAACACTCCCATAATGTTAAAAACAATATACAATTGAATGTTTCCTTAATCTCATAACTAGGGAAAAAACAGGACATTTTGAGCATTCAGAGAACATTTAAAAGTAACACTCATGTTTTAAAAAATATTTTACTAAGAAAAAAAATAATTGCTCGTTACTTTGACTTTTGCATAGCCATGTTTTTTCTATGCATGCTGAACATTCTGGAATAACGCTCATAATGTAACGATACAGTTATCTGAGCATGTTACACACGCACCTGCTGACTCCAGATCGGCTGTCTGACTGCTTCATCTGTTAATAACACAATCATCACACACCTCCTCTTCATTAATCATCTTCTGTCGAGATCACTGTACCTTGTGTTCGTCCTTCTCTCGCTCTTTCTTCTTCTTCTTCTTCTTCTCTCTGACACACCAAAGATCGGAGTCAGGTCAACATGCCACATCTCTGTCTGCTCGAGTCATGATTAAACCTCTTTCTGACCTTCTGTCGTGTTTCTCCTTTTCCAGCTTCATCCTGTAAGTCCGTGCTTTCTGCACAAGTCTCTACAAGGACAGTAAAGCAGTGTGTAGTCAAGCACCTGCAGCAGAACCGGTCTGAACTCAACGCGTTACAGTGACTGGGACGTACCTGAGGGCTTCTCACAGAATGCATGTCACCTGTCACACCTGAAAGGACTTAAGTTGCTCTGGCAATCAGACACAGCGACACCTGCTGGAATAAACCCAGCTGTGAAGTGCAAACCAATAATACAGCTTTATAATAGCTACAATGTGATGCATACATAATCATTTTAACAGGATTCCATGAAGATAAATATAACATCAAGAGCTCGTGCACGTGCGCTCCTGAACATCAAGAGCTCGTGCACGTGCGCTCCTGGACATCAAGAGCTCGTGCGCTTCTGAACATCAAGAGCTCGTGCACGTGCGCTCCTGGTCATCAATAGCTCGTGCGCTCCTGAACATCAAGAGCTCGTGCGCTCCTGAACATCAAGAGCTCGTGCACGTGCGCTCCTGGACATCAATAGCTCGTGCGCTCCTGGACATCAATAGCTCGTGCACTCCTGAACATCAAGAGCTCGTGCACGTGCGCTCCTGGACATCAATAGCTCGTGCGCTTCTGAACATCAAGAGCTCGTGCACGTGCGCTCCTGGACATCAATAGCTCGTGCGCTTCTGAACATCAAGAGCTCGTGCACGTGCGCTCCTGAACATCAAGAGCTCGTGCACGTGCGCTCACCTTCATCCACCTCGACGAATCTCCAGAACATCTGGAGGGGGGGTTTCTGATTATTGCATGGAAAATAATAACATTAATACATATTTTACAGTAAAAGCATGCATGTTGTGGATTCCCTCCACTAGAGGAAACCCAGTGACGTGCAAACCAATAATACAGCTTTATAATAGCTATAATGTGATGCATAAATAATAATTTTAACAGGATTCCATGAAGATAAATATAAGAGCAAGTAATATTAGTGAAGCCTCTGACCTCCTAAATCACCTTTAAACCATCTTTAGAATAGAATACAGAAGTAAATTCTAATCACATGGTAACTGAGGTTGTTTCTTTGTTTTGTCTGAAGATTCTTAAATCTAGGTATTGTTTGATAATAAATTGATTGAATGAAGTTTATAATTGAGAGAGAACAGGTATATGCTAATGAGCCTTAAAATGTTCCTTAATTCAAACCAGTTTTATTTCCCCACACAGACATTTACTCGTTTTGTTGCATTTCTCAGAAAATATTTAATGTTATATTTGCGTCAAACATCTTGATTTAAGGATGTTTAGAGATATTAATAATAAAAAACGTTTTAACTGTACATGCAATATTTAATGCTTTAAGACTTTTTAGACTGTCATAAGAACTAGTTTGACCAACTGTGTGTGCGCATGCGTGTGTGCGCGCTGTAGTGTGTTGTGTGTGTATTAAATACTTTCTGAGAAATGCAACAAAACTACAGCACACACACACTACAGCACAGACATACACACACGCAAACACACTACTGCACAAACACACACACACACATATAACACACTACAGCGCGTACGCATGCATGTACACACACATAACACACTACAACGCGCGCGCGCGCGCGCACACACACACACATAACACAACGCACGCGCATGCACAGACATAACACTACAGCGTAAGTGTGTGCGTGTCTGTGCATGCGTTGTGTTGTGTGTGTGCGCGCGCGCGTTGTAGTGTGTTTGCATGCATGCGTACGCGCTGTAGTGTGTTATATGTGTGTGTGTGTTTGTGCAGTAGTGTGTTTGCGTGTGTATGTCTGTGCTGTAGTTTTGTTGCATTTCTCAGAAAGTATTTAATGTGTTAAATTTACGTCAAACATCTTGATTTAAGGATGTTTGGAGATATCAATAAAAACACACGCAATATTTAACGCCATGCCTTTAAGACTAAGTTCTGATTTAAGAACATTTCAGGCCTTGATTCGAGATCATCAGAACTAGTTTGACCAACCAGCAGTTAACCAGAGATACTCAGACACTATACTATCAGTAACTACATCAATAGCAGTCATTAGTAGACTTCTAACACTTTATTTTGATGGGTCCTTAACATACTGAGTATGAGAAACGCTGCGAGTACATGTCAACTAACCCTAAACCCACCCTACAGAGAGTTAGTAGACATGGAGATGCAAAGGCACCTATAGATAGTAGAAAGTCTAAAGTGCACGGTCGTAATAAAGTTGAAATGACTGGAGTAACTCATGCGATCAGCTGCTGAGGAAAGCACAAGAGTCAAACAAGCAATGATTGACCAGTCTTTAATTACAGCAACTATATCTGGATGTGTGACGCGTCACAAACGCATGGACCGACTGACCCGAAGCGTGCTCCATCACAAACGTCCATGTGTCCGGTTCACGCAGGCCAAGAACAACTCAGCGTCCGTCAGCTGCCACAGATACTCAAATACACTTGGTATCAACTGTACAACATTTAAAAGAAACCACGAAAGTCAGCGTAAATCATGTTCTAAGATTAGAAGATAAAAAATGAGTGTGTCGTGGTTCCTGGATCGATTCTGAGTTTAGTGGTGTGCTGATCTGGGTTTAAACTCTCTCTCATGCTCTCGAAGACGAGCGCGTGTCGTGTAAGAGGTTAAATCTGATTGAACCTCGGCTTTATGACGCGAGGTTAATGTAAACACAGCTCACTATGAACTCCTTTGTTATTCACATCAGTCTTTTCTAAATGTATGAATTATTATTTTATGTTCAAGTGGTGTGTTTGTGTGTGTGTGTGAGTGCATGTGTGAATGTGTGTGTGTGTGTGTGTGTGTGTGTGTGAGTGCATGTGTGAATGTCTGTGTGTGTGAGTGCATGTGTGTGTGTGTGTGAGTGCATGTGTGAGTGTGTGTGTGTGTGTGTGAATGTCTGTGTGTGTGAGTGCGTGTGTGAATGTCTGTGTGTGTGAGTGCGTGTGTGAATGTGTGTGAGTGAATGTGTGTATGTGAATGTGTGTGTGTGAGTGCATGTGTGTGAGTGTGTGTGAGTGAATGTGTGTATGTGAATGTGTGTGTGTGAGTGCATGTGTGTGAGTGTGTGTGTGAGTGCGTGTATGAATATGTGTGTGTGTGTGAGTGCATGTGTGAATGTGTGTGTGTGTGTGTGAATGTGTGTGTGAGTGCATGTGTGAATGTGTGTGTGTGTGAGTGCATGTGTGAATGTGTGTGTGTGTGCATGTGTGAGTGTGTGTGTGCATGTGTGTGTGTGTGTGTGCGTGTGTGTGTGTGTGTGAATGTCTGTGTGTGTGAGTGCGTGTGTGTGTGTGAGTGCGTGAGTGAGTGTGTGTGTGAGTGCGTGTGTGTGCATGTGTGAATGTGTGTATGTGAATGTGTGTATGTGAATGTGTGTGAGTGAATGTGTGTATGTGAATGTGTGTGTGTGTGTGTGTGTGTGTGAATGTGTGTGTGAGTGTGTGTGTGTGTGAGTGCGTGTGTGAGTGCATGTGTGTGAGTGCATGTGTGTGTGTGTGCCTGTGTGTGTGTCTGTGTGTGTGTGTGTGTGAATATGTCTGTGTGTGTGTGTGTGTCTGTGTGTGTATTATTTTATGTTCAAGTGGTGTGTGTGTGTGTGTGGAATAACAAAAGTACACTTCATAATGTACATAAAGTGCTTTATTTTCACACTATGTACTTAGTACACTAAAATGATTCTATAGTACTTCATAAGACCAACTCAACCGTGCTATTTGGGGACACCACGAATATGAACCAAAATGTGCTTTTAACATACTACACTAAAATAATCAATTTAATTTACTCAATATTTTAAAGGCAAGTAGTTGCAATTAATTTATTTCAGTTACATTTAAATAAACAAATTTAGTTGACTAACTTTCAAGATATATTTTGTAATTAAATGCATCTCAAATAAATAGTTTGCAACCACTTACTTTCAAAAAATCAGTGTATCTATTAAAACATGTATTTAGTCAGGACTTGTAGTACACTCAGGTGTGTCACAGAGTACACTCAGAAGCACTAAAGAATCATGTTTAGTATAAGTACATAGTGTGAAAATAGTACACTACGGAAGTCTGTTTCTAAAGCATGCAGTGCAGTACTGTTCAAAAGCAAGCTCAGAATCGATCCACAAATCACGAAGCGTGGATTTATATACGATTTTCGATGTGAATTATGAGCATGCGATGGACTCCAGCTGCTGCTCGGCCTCGGCGGCCATGGCTGCGGCCTGGAGCTGCTCGGTTTCGCTCTGCAGCTGTTTGCGCTCGCTGTGCATGTTGTTCTCGTGTCTCTTCAGGTCGGAGGCTTTGGCGAAGGCCTTGGTGCAGGAGCCGCACACGAAGGGCTTCTCTCCTCGGTGGCGTCGCTCGTGGTCCTTCAGGTGCGACTTGTGTTTGAAGGCCTTCTCGCACATCTGGCAGCTAAACGGCCGCTCGTTGCTGTGCACGCGCTCGTGTTTCTTCAGATCCGGCGCGCGGATGAACGACTTCCCGCAGGCGTCGCAGCGATACGGTTTGAAGCCCGTGTGGATCTTCAAGTGCTCCTTTAAATGCGCCTGAGTGGTGAAGGCTTTGGTGCAGATCTCGCAGACGAACGGCCGGTCGGCCGAGTGTAGTTTCTCGTGTTTTCTCAAGCGGTTTTCGTCGACGAAGCTCTTTCCGCAAACTTGACACGCTAGCTGATCGCGATGGCCGTAGAGTAGATACTCGAACTTCATATCGGCGGCGGCCGTGGTCCATCCCGGCGGCTGCTCGTCTTTAACATCGCCCATGCTCTCGGCGAACGCCGCACACTCTTTGGGTTCTCCGTCCATTGCTTCCACGTCTTGATCGTAGCAGCTCACTTTGTGCACCTCCTCTTGCGCGAGCTCCTTCAAAATGGCCTCCTGCACTCGTAACGCATTATTCGGCGATTTATCCGAATCGTGATCGGCTTGAGGCTCCTCTACGATGTCTCCGAGCACTTGTACGTCGCTGTCTTGACTCAGCGGCGGATCCATTTTAACCACATCGTATGGGAACTTTGCATTCCTGGAGTCGTGTTTCTCGTCCGGCGACATGTCGCGTTTTTGCGAGCAGAGTTTGTCTAGAAAGCGTATGCCGAGGATCTGTCCCGAGGACATCATTAGATTCACATCCTTCTTCTTCACCGAGATCCTGGCGGTGTACATGTAGTTCAGCACCTCCTCGAAGATATCCGAGCGGATGAAGTCGATCTCGATGACGGACGAACTGTCCACTTCGTGCTTCTTAAACAGCTTCTTGAAGTAGTTGCTGCACGCCGCTAACACACAGCGATGCGCTCTAAACTTCACGTCTTCTACCACCACGGCGATGTCGCAATGCTCGCCCTCCAAGCGCTGCTCGTTAAGTAGCTTCAGAAAGATGGTCTTGTGCTCATCGTCCACATACTTCACCGTTTCGGACATGCTTGAGCGGGATCCTACGGGGAGAGCGTGAAATATGCTTTAATTAATAAAAATAGCGATGGAATCGAATGATAATATATGATAACATAATCATAACTACTACTTTAGGCCGATGATACATGGTAACGATGGGCGGTTTCATAAAACCTGAATCAATCGTTTCGAAACACCGCGTTGTATCAAATCGCAGTCGCGTGATTTTAGTAAATGAGGCTTCATTACGTAATAACCGTTTAGAAAACGTTCTTAATTGCAATGGTTCGCCGCTGGAGGGCGATCTCTGCGAATCATACGAGTTCATTGAGATCGATCCGTTTTATCAATTTGTAGACATTTTAACGAGACGATTGCGTAATTAAAAGTTGCCCCGTGTATCATCAACAGTGATGTACGATTATTACGGTAATCGTCGATTATTAAGCTCGAAGCTGTAATAGCGATTATTAATTACGATTATCGCAATTTATATTGAACGATGTTTATACCATTTTTAACGCAACCGCGTGAAAATAAACAAGCTGAAAAACGTTTTTCTATAGCGTTAAGCCTCAAATGTCAACTATACATTGGATTGGTTTCTCATTTAAATAAATACAAATATTAGAATGCAAAAATAGGACTGAACGATTTTTACTAATATTGCGATTGCGATTTAATATGCGATTTAATTTACCAATATTGCGATTTAATATGATATTTTTTTTACCAATATTGCGATTTTCATAAGCTATTTTTTTTTCTCCAATATTGCGATTTAATAAGCTATTTTTTTCCAATATTGCGATTTAATATGCTATTTATTTTACCAATATTGCGATTTAATATGCTATTTTTTTTAACCAATATTGCGATTTAATATGCTATTTTTTTACTAATATGCGATTTAATATACGATTGTATTTGACTAATATTGCGATTTAATATACGATTGTTTTTGACCAATATTGCGATTTAATATACGATTTTTTTAAGCTCTTCCTATTCATAATTAATCAAAGACATGCAATAAATCATTGTATAGTGTGCAGTGTTGGACAAGTTACTTTAAATAAAGTAATTAGTTATATTACTAGTTACTTCTCACAAATACTAACCAAGTTTTTATAAAATAAACTAATTACCAGGAAAAGTAACTATTATTACTTTTTTTTATGTTAAAATATGTCAAATAACTCGGATGCCCCAATATTAAATATGTTAAATGAATGAAATGGTCACCAAATATAATAAATTATTATTATAAAATATTGTACGCTAATCTACACTATTTTAATGTTTCTGTGGGACAATGTGAGAGACACCTATCAAATTCAATTGCATTATATGATATATGATAATTTAGCATTATATGATGATAGAACTTTAGTAATTATAATAATCATGTATGAATGCATATTTGTCATGTTGACTGAATTTAGGACTGGTGGGGGTGCTTAAGATATTGTTTGTCATTTAGTGTTTCTATAAAAAAGGGAAAAAACTACAAATAATACTGATAAGATGACAAAACTACCACGAATTCTACTATTAATAACCATATAAACGGATTATTGAGCTGCTGGGTTCATGAATATTAATCAGGTCGTTGAACTGATTCGCTGAAATCAAAACAGGGATGATGATAGGTGAGTACCGGCCAATGAGATTGCCGTTTGCGCATTAGCTCCGCCCACTTCAGGAGAACCCGGCAGTAAATACACAACCCCCCCCCGAACTTACATAGCCAAAAATCATGGTACTTATTATTAACGATGCATACTTGATATACATTTAAGATTATTTAATAATTGCAAAGCTTGGTTTACATTAGTCACATAAATACATAAACTGATTGTCGTGAAGTCTCTCTATGAATAATGTTTATGTGACTGAATGTAGTCCGTACATGCATTATTATAATAATAACTAAGCCATCTTTAAATCATATTTATGACCCTGGAGCACAAAAGCAGTCATAAGCAGCAATAACCAACAATGGAGCAATACATTGTATGGCTCAAAATTATAATTTTTCTGTTATGACAAAAATCATTAGATATTAAGATCATGTTCCATGAAGATATTTAGTACATTTCATACCATAAACGTAATTATTGATTAGTAATATGCATTGCTAAGAACAACTTTAAAGATGATTTTCTCAATATTTAGATGTTTTTGCACCCTCAGATTTTCAAATATTGTCCAAACCATACATCAATGGAAATATTATTTATTCAGCTTTTAGATGATGTAACAGTTACACATATCAATAAAAAAACTGACTGGTTTCGTAGTCCAGGGTCACATTTGATTACACAATAAATGCATTAAAACACATATTTAGACGATACCTTGATGGACACATGTTTGTAGTTTGTTCTGAATGGACCGAAACAGGCCACAAACGCCGAATCATACTTTATTCAAACACATCCAAACAAACAAGATGTGTTTTTATCTCAATAAAAGACTGATTTGGTCTCTAAACATCTCGTTTTGTCCACAAACTGAAGTTTGATTCGCCTATTTAGCCGTTTCTGCGCTAGTCTGCGTCGCTTCTCTGGAAGCTAATCTTAGCATTAGCACATAAATCACCGCCCGGTGGCTTTAATCGACATAATAAACGCCGAGATCTCCGCAACGCTTCTCGCTGGACGAGCCCGCGGAGCCGCGGAGCGTCGATCAGCACCGGAACGCTCGGTAAACGAGACCGCGGCGCGCTGAGGCGGATTTAGTGGCGCGAGCTGCGCGGGCCATGAGGAACACTCCCGCGCCGGGCGCGCGCAGCCATCCCGCGCAAAACATTATGCAATAATTCCGCAGCCGCTTCGGTCCGCTCCAAAAATATATTTCTTACCTTTATTGTGCTTTCTTGTGATACACTCGGGAAATGTGTGTTAAATATCACGAAAGCCAGTGTAGAATTTAATACTTTGTTGTTGTGTGCGAGGCCGAGG
>CM049836.1:27301649-27329149 GCA_027422435.1 Schizopygopsis pylzovi | reverse complement strand
GCCAGAGTCACCAGCTGTTTTTATATGCAATAATATTCAAACTCTTGTCTATGATGCATTTTTGCTATTCCCAAATCAGAAGCGCGATCGCTCACGTGGAGTTCAGCACGCGCAACATAAGCCCTGTTTATGTTAGAAGAGAGAACTAACCATTAAAACATGCTTACACTTTAGGCCTGTGGCTGTTATATTAAACTGAGTTTATTTAATGTTTTTTTTTAGCTTCTAAAGATTATAGCCGTGTTTCTTCTAACACAACTTCCTTCTCTTCACAGCGGCGCGCATTCGTTCCTCCGTGACCAAAACTTAACGTCAGAATCAGATCAATCGTCTGTCGATTGTTGTAAAATGCCGTCTTTACAGTTACTAAATTGCTGGACATGTTTGATAATGAAATGTTGGAAGTACAATCCACACGAGAGACGCTGTTCCTCAGGCTGAAGTGTGTGTGCGTGTGTGTGTGTGTGTGTGTGTGTGTGCAGGGGCGCGGGAAGGTGTTTTATGTAGGGGGTGCTGTGGGGGGGGGGGGGGGGTAGTCAATTTCTGCATATAAATATTACGCCAAATAGAAACAGAAAATCGTGCTATAGCCTACGCACTTTCATGAGATCGTGTTAGACAACAATCAGCTATTTTACAAATGGGAATAGGCTACAATGAATTCATAACAATGTTTTACATTCAAGTTACATTCAAGCTTAAAAACCCTTAAAATGTATAGTGAAAAGTTTTTTTAAAAGCATCTGGAATGCACTAAAGTAATTTTAAAGCTGTTTTTAAAGCATTTGCTGCATGGATTAAAACGATAGGCCAATAAATAATTCACATCAGTCAGACAAAATTGCATTGCAACAAATCCTTTAAATTTCAAGGACAAAGATTTACATACTTTTTTTTTTATTGAATACAATTATAAAATAAAACGCAAATTATAATCGGGCCTGTTTTAGGCTTTCCTTATTTTTATATTTTAGATGGTGAGGTGACGGGGAAAAATTACTCGCCATTTCCTCATTGGAGAAATATATGCATCTTAACGGATTACATAGGCTAATGAAGAGTTTTTGCTTTGCTTTGAATTATTTCGTTTTAAAGTAGTATTTTAAAGCTTTCTATAGATATATTTATCATATCTCTGAGCCAGTTTCGAGTTGCCGAGTTTCGGTTCATCATTGAAGCCTCTTGTTCAAAACCGGAAGAAAGTGCATTCTCTGTTTTCCTATTTTATAAAAGCACAATGTTGATATTGTGAATGCACACAAATAAAAGTAGACCCTTTACAGTTCAAAATGATATATTACTCTTACCTTTATGAGAAAAAAAAAAATCACACGGCGTATTTTAAGTTGTTTTTACTGTAAGAAAAAAATCCTCCATGTCCTGTAAAGCTCGCTTCAGCTTCCACTCTCCACACAAACTGTTGGATATTGCACATTTATATAGGTTAAACATTTAAACTAACACTGTGATATGCTTGAACTGTTTATAGGCCTATCTATCGATTTTATTTTAGTCAAGTCTTGATGATTTGATAAGGCTAAATTAATCAAACATAGGCGATCAACTCTGATGCTGGCCGCTTGGTCGTTGCTTAAAAGAAAAAAAAAACATTTAACGAACAAAAAATGCTCCCAAGGTTTTTCTAAATTAACTTTATGAAGAAAAAAAAAAACGAAACATCGTCTAATCACTTTTCCATTACATACAAAACTGAACTATTTTAGCTATAAGCTGTTTTGGGAGAAGGGAAAGACTCATATCGCTGAGAACAAAAAAAAAAAAGTACATCCATGATATTTCCATGTTCCGCTTTTAAGCCACAACCTACAAATTCTTCAACACAATCATAGCATTCACAAACATAAAAGCAAGCATTGGCAGTGCTGCGTGCGTGATTTGGCAGGATGTGCGCACATCAAATAGCCCTGCATCAGTTTAATAACTTTGATAACTTTAATTCTTACAACTGTTAAATTAATGGGCAAATGGTAAATATGTCGAAGATCACATAGAAATAGATAGCAAAATAGCCAATGTAAACTAAATGTTATAAACATCGGAGCAACCATATACATTTTTAAATTAATCTTTATTATAACAAATTTAGCCTATATATTTTTTTTATTCACAACAGTTTACAGTTGCCCACAGACAAAAAACAGGGGGTGCTGCAGCACCCCCTGTTCCCGCGCCCCTGTGTGTGTGTGTGTGTGTGTGTTTGCGCGTGTGTGTGTGTGTGTGAGTGCGTGTGTGTGTGTGTGTGCGTGTGTGTGTTTGCGCGCGCGTGTGTGTGTGTGCGTGCGTGGCGCGCTCCAAGCTTCGGGCGCGTCCAAACGATCAAATACACACACAATAAATGGTATATTTGTCAGTTTGTTTAACTTTGTTTCTTTGTTCATGTTCTTACTCTATCTTATCTTATGTATATAAAACACAAAAAAATGCCTGCACACTGCTGCATTTACAAATTGATGTTTTATATTTATTTAATGAAATATTTATTTAACATTTCAGAATATAAAGCCATGTTAATTAAGCTGCTAATCTATCATAGAAATATATATTTCATACATATATGTGTATGTATGTATGTATGTATGTATGTATGTATATATATAAATAACAAAAAGTACCGATAAGAATACCGTTAAAGCACCGGATCGATAAGCAGTATCGATAAAAGTAGTAGTACCGTTAAAACCTTAACGATACCCATCCCTAATCACAGGCCACACCCCTCAACACACACACACATCACCATCACAGGCCCCGCCCCTCAACACAAACACATCACCATCACAGGCCACACCCCCAACACACACACACATCACCATCACAGGCCACGCCCCTCAACACACACACATCACCATCACAGGTCACACCCCCCCCCCCCCCCCACACACACACACACACACATCACCATCACAGGCCACACCCCTCAATACACACACATCACCATCACAGGCCACACCTCTCAACACAAACTCATCACCATCACAGGCCACGCCCCTCAACACACACACATCACCATCACAGGCCACACCCCTCAACACACACATCACCATCACAGGCCACGCCCCTCAACACACACACATTACCATCACAGGCCACACCCCCCCCCAGACACACATCACCATCACAGGCCACACCCCTCAATACACACACATCACCATCACAGGCCACACCCCTCAACACAAACACATCACCATCACAGGCCACGCCCCTCAACACATACACATCACCATCACAGGCCACACCCCTCAACACACACATCACCATCACAGGCCACGCCCCTCAACACACACACATCACCATCACAGGCCACACCCCTCAATACACACACATCACCATCACAGGCCACACCTCTCAACACAAACTCATCACCATCACAGGCCACGCCCCTCAACACACACACATCACCATCACAGGCCACACCCCTCAACACACACATCACCATCACAGGCCACGCCCCTCAACACACATACATTACCATCACAGGCCACACCCCCCCCAGACACACATCACCATCACAGGCCACACCCCTCAATACACACACATCACCATCACAGGCCACACCCCTCAACACAAACACATCACCATCACAGGCCACGCCCCTCAACACATACACATCACCATCACAGGCCACACCCCTCAACACACACACATCACCATCACAGGCCACACCTCTCAACACAAACTCATCACCATATCAGGCCACGCCCCTCAACACACACACATCACCATCACAGGCCACACCCCTCAACACACACACATCACCATCACAGGCCACGCCCCTCAACACACACACATTACCATCACAGGCCACACCCCCCCAGACACACATCACCATCACAGGCCACACCCCTCAATACACACACATCACCATCACAGGCCACACCCCTCAACACAAACACATCACCATCACAGGCCACGCCCCTCAACACATACACATCACCATCACAGGCCCCCCCCCCCAGACACACACATCACCATCACAGGCCACACCCCTCAACACAAACACATCACCATCACAGGCCACACCCCTCAACACACACACATCACCATCACAAGCCCCGCCCCGCCCCTCAACACAAACACATCACCATCACAGGCCACACCCCCAACACACAAACACATCACCATCACAGGCCACGCCCCTCAACACAAACACATCACCATCACAGGCCACGCCCCTCAACACACACACATCACCATCACAGGCCACACCCCTCAACACAAACACATCACCATCACAGGCCACGCCCCTTAACACACGTCACCATCACAGGCCACGCCCCTCAACACACACATCACCATCACAGGCCACACCCCCCAAACACACATCACCATCGCGCCCCTCAAAACACACACATCATCATCACAGGCCACGCCCCTCAACACCCATCACCACAAGCCACGCCCCAACACACACACGCACACACACCATCACAGGACACACCCCTCAACACCCAAATAATCACAGGCCACGCCCCAACTACTGCTATCACAATTATAATAAAAATTTACGCAAACTGCTGAATCCAGTCATTAGAGTTCATACAGGATCATTCTACAAATCACCATCTGTGAACAAATCATCAGCTGATCAACTTTGAGTATGTTACGATAATACAGTCCTTTTACTGAATTAGAATCCAGCAACTCATTTAATATATTTATTTATTTTTATTAATCTTTCTTTCAGGACGTAAACTCTTAAAGCACAAGTTAATAGTCTTACATTACAATATTTTGTTTAGAGGATGATCTTTAAATGTCAGCATTATTACCATGATGTTATAGAAATATCAGCATGAAATTCACCATAAACTGATCTGAAAGAATAATTATACTTGAATTTCTTTAAAAGTGCGGAAACAGCAGCATTTGATAGAATGACCCTGAAGGAAGCGTATTAAAGACTCGGTGAAGGTCTCACCTCGTCATGATCGATGTCTGCATCTCCTGAGATCACGATTCTCTTCTCAATCCGTGTTTCTGAGATACCGCCCTTCACCGTCTGTCGAACACACACACACACACACACACACACACACACACACACACAGACAGAGACGCAGACACAGACAGAGACAAAGACACAGAAAGAGACACAGACAGAGACAGAGACACAGACAGAGACACATACAGAGACACAGAAAGAGACACAGACACAGACAGAGACAAAGACACAGAGACACAGACACAGAAAGAGACACATACAGAGACACAGACACAGAAAGAGACACAGACAGAGACACATACAGAGACACCGACAGAGACAGACAGAGACACATACAGAGACACAGACAGAGACACAGACAGAGACACAGACAGAGAAAGAGACATACAGAGACAGACACAGAGACAGAGAGAGACACAGACAGAGACACAGACAGAGACACAGACAGAGACACAGATACAGACAGATACAGACAGAGACACAGACACAGACAGAGACACAGACAGAGACACAGACAGAGACAGACAGAGACACAGACAGAGACACAGACACAGACACATACAGAGACAGAAACACAGACAGAGACACGTTTGTTTCTGTGAATTGTGGGGACTTTCCATAGACTTCTATTCATTTTATACTGACCAAACAATATTTTCTATCCCCTAACCCTTACAGAAAACCTGTTAGCATTCTTACACTTTCAGATAAACATTATTTACAATTTATTATAATTTTTTTCCCTCGTGGGGACTACAAGCCGGCCCCAGGTTTTACTATCTTTGTGGGGACATTTGGTGACACATATACACACTCACTCTCTCTCTCCTCACACACACTCTCTCTCACACACACACACACTCTCTCTCTCTCTCTCTCTCACACACACACACACACACACACACACACACACACACACACACATACACACACACACTCTCTCTCACACACACACACACACACACACACACACACACACACACACACGCACGCTCTCTCTCTCACACACACACTACCTTGGTGATGTGTGTGGTGGTGGTGCTGCTGCTGGTCTCTGAGGTGATGGTCTGAGCGCTCAGCAGAATGCCAGGATCAGCTTCGCCATCTGTCTCGCCCTGCAACCATCCAACAACACCCAAAACACAGCATCAAGTTCTGCTCACTAAAGCTGCATTTACTTGATCAGAAATACAGTCAAAATCTGAAATATTATTCTAATGTAAAACAGGTTCTGTGATGGTTCTGAGGTATTTAATCAGCATCCATTATCATGTCTACAGTGCAATTATCTTCAAAACATTTAAAAATATAATTTCTAAATGTTATTATCAGATGTAAACATTAATATTTTGTGAACTGTACAATTTAGATTCCAGTTCAAGTTTCATTTAATAGAATACGAAAATAAAAAATGCTTATCATTAAACATTTAATCATCCTTAATGAAAAATTTTTTTGAATTCTTAAATGTATATTACTCAGATGCTACACAGACTTACATTAGTTCCCAGTTATGTTTCATTTAAGTATCAAACGAAGGAATAATAAAAGTCGCTGGTCATCATTCAGGAAGAGTCATATTAATCACAGAAGACTTAAACTCAGGAGAAACATCTTTGTTTGATCTCAATGAGATGTGATTCTTCAGCGTGTGTGTGACACACACCTGCAGAGACTCGTATGTGATGGTCCTCATCTCCGTGTGGATCACAGAAGTCTCCTGTGTGTCCGTGTCTCCTGACAGAGTCCTCAACCGAGACACTCACGCACGCAAACTGCAGTCCGCACACGACAGAGACGCACGAGACATCGTCACACGTACACGCACACGCACATGCACACACACACACAAACACACTCTCTCACACATACACACTCTCACACACACACTTACTCTCTCTCTCTCTCTCTCACCACCACACACCACCACACACACACCACACACACACACATCACTCTCACACACACACACACACACACACACACACACGTTGTGAATACTGAATCTCATAAGAAGCTCGTTGTAGGTCTGAGAATGGTCACAAACACACACTATACACCGATGCTAGTGAGGAGAGGGCGTTCTGGGTGATGTTCTGGGGTTTCAGGGTCACGAGGTTACAAGGTCATGAGGTCACCTCTAAACCAGCGGTCAGTTCTACCTCCCCACTGTGACCCTCAGCCACACCCCTCTGCTCGGAGGGGCTCTTATTGGGCGACAGCTCATCCTCATCCTCATCATCATCATCAGTGGACAGAGAGAAGCTCTCTCCTCCAGACTCGCTGTCGCTGTGGGGACCGGCCCCCGCGGGGCCCGTGTGCGCGAGGGGCCCGGAGAAGTCGCTGGAGTCGTCGTCAGACTCGGACTCGTCGAGGGCCCGCACTGAGCTCAGCGGCTCCACACACGCAACACACGCTTGATAATACAGCGCAGGCTCCCAGGGGCCCTCTGGAGGCTCAGGTACCTGAGGCGGCGGCTGCTGCTGCTCCTCTTCTTCAGCCGGAGGACTCTCTGGACTCTCTGATGACTGACACAGAAATAAAGAATATACTGTACGATCAACAGGCAATAACACAGGATCAACAACAAACACTGAACTAGCAGCTCTTATAGTGTTTATTTAGTACAGTACATGGAAAAAATGCTTTTTTAACTTTGATTTCTGTCTTGTTTGTTGAGCAAAGTAATCTAATTTCAAACAGAAAACACTAAGCATAATATCAACACTGCTCAAGTCCATTTAGTTTGTTTATGAAATGCTTTTCACAATCCGCATCTCTGAGGTGTTTGACTGAAACCTTGAGAGGAACATAAGAAGCTCTGAAAACGAGTCTCGAGACCAAACGAAGGAATAGATCGTATAATCAGAGCAGAGATGAGATATGAGCTGAAATGACATGATGTCTGACAGACACAAGTCTGATCGAGGACAGACGCATTTCTAGAGTTTGCTCAGAGCTGCACCTTGTGTAACGCAGATGCAGACGCAGACGCAGACGGAGCCCAACTGTGAGTGGACTGCAAGAGTGCCGTGAGCTCAGGAGACATCTCATCAAAACTGGGCTTAGGCTGAACACAGAGAGACACACAGCAGTTTGTTAACACAAACACGCACGCACACACACACACACACACACACACACACACACACACAACACACACCACTACTCACATCACACACTCTCTAATTCACAAACACACACACACACACACACACACACACTCTCTTTCACACACACACACACACACACACACACACACACACAACACACACACACACACACCACTCTCTCTCTCTCTCTCTCTCTACACACACACACACACATACACTCTCTCTCCTCTCTCTCTCCACACACACATTCTTTCACATACACACACACTCTCTCTCTCACACACACACACACACACACACACACACACACACACACACACACACACACACACACACACACACACACACACACACACACACACTCTCTCTCTCTTTCTATCTCTCACACACACACACACACACTCTCTTTTACACACAAACACACTCTCTCTCTCTCTCTATCTCTCACACACACACACACTCTCTTTCACACACAAACACACTCTCTCTCTCTCTCTCTCTCACACACACACACAGCATTCTGGGTAATTCAAGGAGTGAAGGGTCTCATTTAGGGCTTATTCATAAGAGAACACCTGCTGCACTGTATAATCATGTATATCTCACTTAAAGGCTGGAAATACAGCTGCATGAATCCTTTCTGAGCCAAACACAGCAGTGACATGCAAACAGTGAGCGTTCGGTCAGAGACGGATCATGTATAGCGTTTGTCCCGTAGGTGGCGCTAACACACTGATGCAGCGAGGGCTACTGAATGCTGTACATGTGCTTCTTGTCTGGTGCTTCAGCAGCAGATTTATTAAGAGCTGTATTAGTCTGTGTATGAAGACAATATTAAAACAAAGACTGCTTCCTTTTATAAAGAAGTGTTCTGCAAATATTAGAGTTTTCTTATGGAGCATTTTCATATTATTTTGCATTTTTATCTCCGTCTTTTCTCCAAGCTAAACATTTTATAATCAAGAAAAACATTTATTTGAGAATCCAAATAAGACATTAAATATTGTTTAAGCCTAAAAATAGAAATATATCTGTCTATGGCAACTTGTTTTCTCTGTGAATTCAGTTTAAGATATATTTGTTCTCGTTTTAAACATAAACTCAATCAATTTGACCACATTTGAAAGAAAACAAGACTTAAAATATTAAGTATGTATCTTGATTTATGAATGTTTAGATCAGATTCACAATGATTTAATATGAAAGGTTAAAAATTAAACGTGTTTGTACAGTAAATGTTGCCTTTGGTTTAATATAATACATGTATATCCAGCTTTATTATATTAAAATTGTTTATTAAGTATTTAATAAACTTTTTTGAACAGTAAGGTTTTTTTAAATAAAATATTTTATTAATTTTACTATTTAAATATATATATATATTTAAATATATATATATTTTTCTATTTGAATATATTTTAAAATGTAATTTATTATTGTGATTTCAAAGCTGAATTTTCAGCATCAGTCATGATTTTCAGAAATCATTATAATATTCTGATTTAATGCTCAAAAACTATTATTATTATGTTGAAAACAGCTTTTTCAGGTTTCTTTGATGAATAAGAAAGTTCAAAAGAACAGTGTTTATCTGAAATATAAATCTTTTTTAACATTATAAATGTCTTCATCATCACTTTTGATTAATTTAATGCATCCTCGTTAAATAAAATTATTGTTTTCTATAATTTATTTCCCCTAAAAGAGAAATATGCTGACGCTATAATGTTACAAAAGCGTATTATTTCAGATAAATGCTGATCTTTGGATTTTTCCATTCATCACAGAATCTTGAAACAAATACTGTTTTAAATGTTTATAATAATAATAATAATAATAATCAGAAATGTTTATTGATCATAAATCAACATATTATACTGATTTCTGAAGATCGTGTGACACTGAAGACTGCTGAAAATACAGCTTCGATCACAGAAATAAATTATTGTCTAACACAATCACTTAGAAAACTAGTTATTTTAAATAATACAAAATATTTCACAATTTTATAATTTGTACTGTACTTTGGATCAAATAAATGCAGGCTTGATAAACATAAGAGACTTAAAATAAAAAAAAATTACTGTTCAAAAACGTTTGACTGGTAGTGTATATGCCTATTGTTTTTATTTTCATGTTTTAATTATTATTATTTTTTTTCTTGCATATTGCATTGCTGGAAAAGACCAGCAGGTGGCGATGTCACCAAAACACACTGCAGCAGCACAATCTGACCTGCTGGTGGCGCTAAACGCCAAAACTCAAACCAGTGTGATGAATGTTTTTACACAATAAAACGTAAAGCTAGACCAGAATATTGTGACAAATTTTGAAGTTGGCTTAAGAAAGCTAGACAAAAGAGACTCTTATGAATAAACCCTCAAATCCAGCAGCAGCCAGAGCGCAACATAAAGATGCTGTCGTGATTAAAGCAAAGCAACAACAGCATTCTCCAAAAACAATGAAGAAAACGGGCTCCTGCTCTCAGGGTCGGTGAGAAGAGCCTCAAAACAACAAACAGCGACAGCGAATTCCAGCCAGACCAAAACAACTGAACTCGTGTGGAGCTCTGGCTTCGGAGTTTGTCTGAGATCTCAAAGCCAGGCCGAGGAGAAGCGAGACGCGGAGAAATCCTACCACTCGAGCCGCCGGAGAGCGCAGACGCATCTTACTGGACTCATAAGATCTGCTGATCCGCAAACCCTCTTGAGATCCGGCGAGCGTCTCTTCTGGAGGTGCGCCGGACGACGAGGCCGATATGAATCTGTAGCTGGCCGTGTGTTTCTTCTCGGGAACCTTCGGAGGGACTTTTGGTGGAACGTCGTCGGAAACACCAACAGAAGGAACCTTTATGGGTTCAAGCTTTCCGTGGACCACCGTAGAGACCTTTTCTGGTACCTTCGGAGGAGTTTTCTTCGGAGAAACCTCTTCAGATACGACAGAATAGGATTTTTTGGGAGGAAAAGGTTCTTGTATTGTGATAGAAACCTTTACTGGTATCTTAGAAGGAGTTTTCTTTGGAGAAACTTCTTCAGATATGACAGAAAATTGTTTTTCTAGAGCAAATCTTTCTTGGTTTGTTGCGGAAACCTTTTCTGGAGGAGTTTTCTTTGGAGAAATCTCTTCAGATACGACAGAAATGTGTTTTTCTGGAGCAAACTTTTCTTGGATTGTTGCAGAAACCTTTTCTGGAGAAGTTTTCTTTGGAGAAACCTCTTCAGATACGACGGAAATGTGTTTTTCTAGAGCAAACTTTTCTTGAATTGTTGCGGAAACCTTTTCTGGAGGAGTTTTCTTTGGAGAAACCTCTTCAGATACGACGGAAATGTGTTTTTCTAGAGCAAACTTTTCTTGAATTGTTGCGGAAACCTTTTCTGGAGAAGTTTTCTTTGGAGAAGCCTCTTCAGATACGACGGAAATGTGTTTTTCTAGAGCAAACTTTTCTTGAATTGTTGCGGAAACCTTTTCTGGAGGAGTTTTCTTTGGAGAAACTTCTTCAGATACGACAGGAATGTGTTTTTCTAGAGCAAACTTTTCTTGAATTGTTGCGGAAACCTTTTCTGGAGAAGTTTTCTTTGGAGAAACCTCTTCAGATACGACGGAAATGTGTTTTTCTAGAGCAAACTTTTCTTGAATTGTTGCAGAAACCTTTTCTGGAGGAGTTTTCTTTGGAGAAACCTCTTCAGATACGACGGAAAATTGTTTTTCTGGAGCAAACCTTTCTTGGATTGTTGCGGAAACCTTTTCTGGAGGAGTCTTCTTTGGAGAAACCTCGTCAGATACGACAGAAATGTGTTTTTCTGGAGCAAACCTTTCTTGGATTGTTGCGGAAACCTTTTCTGGAGGAGTTGTCTTCGGAGAAACCTCGTCAGATACAATCAAAGGAGGTTTTTCTGGAAGAAATGTCTCCTGCACTATGGTAGTAATCTTTTCTGGAATCTTAGACAGAGTTTTTTCTGGAGGAAGCTCTTCGGATACGACGGACGAGGGTTTTTCTGGCTCGACTAGAGGACGTTGTTCTTGTACTACAGTAGAAACCTTCTCTGGTGTCTTACGAGAAACCGTTTCTGCTTGGACTGGAGGAAGTTTATCTGATTCAAACGGAGGAACCTTGTTTATAATGACCCACCCGTCAGACTCCTACATGTAACACACAAAGATCATGTTAGCAGACTGGAGGAAAAGCACGGTTAGTCACGCCTGATCCATGAAGCTCAATGACTCACATCATTCATCATGATTATGAGCATCTGATGAGGAGCTCAAAGATCATTGGAGGAATGGATCACCTACCACATCACCCTTCTCTTCCTGCGGCTCCAGAGCTGCGGCGGCCACTTCCTGTCTCTCCACCACTGCTTCCTGTTTGACCTAAAGCAACAGACAGAGTCAAAATTATGGAGTTGTGTGAATGCCCTATTTAGTATTTTTGTCTTGTTTCCATTAAAAATATCAAAATGTTCTTGAAACAAGATACATCTACTTGAGAAGCAAAATTGACTTAAGATATTAGTTTTGTTTTCTGAGAAATTTATCAAAAATTGGAGCACAAAATCAGTCATAAGCAGCACAGGTATATTTGTAGCAATAGCCAACAATACATTGTATGGGTCAAAATTATACATTATTATTTTATTCCAAAAATCATTAGATATTAAGATCATGTTCCATGAAGATATTCCCTACCGTAAATATATCAAAACTTAATTTTTGATTAGTAATGTGCATTGCTAAGAACTTCATTTGAACAACTTTAAAGGTGATTTCCTCAATATTTAGATTTTTTTGCACCCTCAGATTTTCAAATATTGTCCTTGTCACAGACAGGTAAGTGAAACACAGGCTGGTTTATTAGTCAAATGGCAGATGGGATTTCGTGGAGAGTAAAGACAGGTGAGTGAAAGATACTGATACTGTCCGGCAGAGTAATAACGGTCTTATCCTTGCAGAATAGCAGGAGCAGAGGAGTCCGAGGTCGAGGGGAAACAACTTAGGGAGGATCGAGGGAGAATCTCTGGAGAGTCAACGGGACACTGGAAGGTAAGTAGCACAGGTGAGTCAGGTACTGTTCGGGGTAGTGAACGGTAGACCGGACAGTGAATGACTAAGTGCAGCGTGCTTATAAATGAGACTTGATTGGAGATCGGCAGGTGCAGGTGATCAGAACACAGGTGAGGGAGATCTGGTGTAAGTGGTGGTTGATGACTTAGGTGATGGGGAAGGCTGTGGCAATGTGACATCTCTGACACTACCCCCTCCCCAGGTGTGGCTCCTGACACCCTCAAGTGGCGGCGGGGGCGCCCACGGCCTCTGGGTGTGGGACGATTCGGATGAGTGCGGTGGAAGTCCTCAAGTAACATGGGATCCAGAATATCGTCCCGGACCACCCAGGAACGCCCCTCTGGTCCATAACCCTCCCAGTCGACCAGGTACTCAAGCCGGCTACCCCGCCGCCGCGAGTCCAAGATGTTCTCGACCTGGTAGACCGATGGTTGGTCTAGGATTTCTGGAGGAGGAGGCTCGTCTGGTTCTCTGATAAGGAAGGAGAAAAGGGTTTAAGGAGTGACACGTGAAAGGTGGGATGGATTCTGTACCTGGGTGGTAGGTGAAGCTGGTACGTGAATTAATTTATCTGCCTCTGTATCCGGAACGGACCGATGAAGCGGGGACTCAGGTTTTTACAGGGCAGGCGGAGGCGCAGATCTCTAGTGGACAACCAGACCCTTTGTCCCGGATGGTAGGTTGGAGCAGCGGCGCGGCAAACCCTTTTTGCCTCCGCACTGCCCGCTGGAGTTGGGTGTGAGTTGAGTCCCATACTCTCTCAGAACCAATAATCCACAGCTGGCACCTCGGACAGCTCTCCCGACCAGGGGAAGGTAGCCGAGCATGCACTGGAAGGGTGTGGAGGCCGATGGAGTTTAGTGCATACTCGGCCCAAGGGAAGAAGCGGCTCCAGCTGTGTTGGTCCCTGTTGCAGTATCCCCGGAGGTAACGTCCAAGCTCCTGGATCTTGCGCTCAGTCTGGCCATTCGTCTGGGGATGGTAGCCAGAGGACAAGTTCACAGTGACCCCTAGCAATCTGACGAGAGCTTTCCAAACTCGGGAGATGAATTGCTGGTGCAGGATTTCCGCTGCTTCTAGGGCTGTGGGTAAACCTGAGAGGGGAACTAGTTTACAGGCTTTAGAAAAGCGATTTACAGTCACAAACACACAGGTCTTTCCCTTCGAGTTGGTTACAAATTCGATCCTGATGTGCGACCACGGACGTTGGGGAATGGGTAGGGGCACGAGCTGACCTACGGGGAGGTGACGAGGAGTCTTGGACTGGGCACAGACTAAGCAACCTTCGGACGTACCTGGAGACATCACGGGACATACTGGGCCACCAGTAACGGGGTTGGAGGAGCGAGAGGGTCCGTTGGCTACCTGGGTGTCCAGAGCCCGGTACTTGGTGAACCGAGCCCAGAAGGGACTGCCGTTGTGAGGTGGGAACATATATTTTCCCTTCTGGGCCTCCCAGCGGAGCATGTTCGGTCAGAGTGGTGGCTTGGATGTCCTCGTCGATGTTCCGTTGAATTGGACTCATGATTAGGGCTGGAGAGAGGATTGGCTCAGGCTCAAATGGTGCATCAATTGCAGTTTCGATTCCCTGGACGGTAAGTGATGGTGAATTGGAAGGTTGCCAAATGGATTGAGCCATCACAGAGATACTGGAGATTTTTGTGATCGATAATTACCCCGAATGGATGGTTGGCTCCCTCCAGCCAGTGCCGCCACTCCTCTAAGGCCAGCTTGATGGCTAGTAGCTCCCGATTCCCGATGTCATAATTCTGCTCCACTGAGGACAGCTTCTTGGAGTAGTATGCGCAAGGCTGGAGGCGAGGAGGCTCATCGAAGTGCTGGGAGAGCACGGCCCCGACTCCGTTAGTAGATCTGGATGGCGAAGGATGGGGGCCGTGATGAATGCAGACTTCAGATCTTCGAATGCTTCGTGGGTGCTGGTGTTCCAGGACAAAGACTTAGGCTTAGTAAAGACGTCAAAGGGGCAGTATGTTGGCTGAAATCCTTGATGAACCGACGATAGAAGTTTGCGAAACCGAGAAACCTCTGTAACTCCTTCACCGTCTGGGGACGAGGCCACTCTTTGATGACTGTTACCTTGCTCTGCTCCATTAGGTTTCCATTCTGACTAATGATGTATACGAGGAACTGCATGGTGGGGCGATGGAATTCGCATTTCTCCAGGAGCAGATGATGCTGGCGGAGCTTCTGGAGGACCTGCGTAACGTGGCGGCGATGCTCGGCCAGGTTCAAGGAGTCAAATTATGTTCTTAGCCATGCATATTACTAATCAAAAATGACATTTACGGTAGGAATATCTTCATGAAACATGATCTTAATATCCTAATGATTGTTGTCATAAAAGAAAAATGATCATAATAAAACACTGATGCAGTTTGTCCGTACACAAGCAGTAAATGTAATGATTGTAAGTGAATGAACTGATAAACAGCAGCAGTGTTTGTTTGCTGATCCGTCTGAATATGTCATGTTTTACAGCACAGACGCTGCTGGCAGACCATCACCGGCTCTAACCTCGAGTCAGGTCCGTCTGGTTTAAAGTCACACACATGGGCTCGTGAAGACCTCACCTCATCCGGCTCCAGCGGCTCGATCATGGGCGCTTCGTCCAGACGCGGCGATCGCAGCGGAGACGAGGACAGACGCTTCTCCCACTCGGTCAGACCCGTCCGGTCCGGTTCTCCCTCCAGGAACGTCCGCTTCAGCTCGCTGATGTTGGTCTGATGCTTCTGCGGCTCGTCTGGCGCTCGCTCCATCTCCTGAACAAACACAAGTCAAGCCAAGTCTGTATTTACAGAGCGACAGATGGTGTCAAAGCAGCTTTAATAGTGTGTCAATAATGCAGAAGCACAATAACAAACACTCAGTTTTCAGCTAAAGGCAGTCCAGCTCAGTTCTGTGTGATCAACTCGACTCGGTGCTGCTCGCGTGGTTAATGTTTCAATGAAATTAATGACTATATTTTTGCACGTTTTTTAGATTTAATTGTAGGTAAATTATATTTGTGACCCTGGACCATTAAACCGGTCATAAAGATGAATAAATAATCTTTCCATTGATGTATGGTTTGGACAATATTTGAAAATATGTGTTCTGAGGGTGCAAAAAAATCGAAATATTGAGAAAATCACCTTTAAGGTTGTTCTTAGCAATGCATATTACTAATCAATGGAACTGAAATTCATGGAACATGATCTAAATATCTAATGATTTTTGGCATAAAATAAAAAATATCATTTTTGACCCATACAATGTATCGTTGTCATAAAGGCATAAGTTGTGTTCCAAATTTGAGGTTTGAGCTTTCGGTCGGATTGACTGTACACGTATATCTATTTTATCAGGATCATTTGACCTTTTCAAACCATGTCAATGATTTTGTGTGTGTGTGCGGGTGTGTGTGCATGTGTGTGTGTGTGTGTGAGTGGAGAGAGAGAGAGAGAGAGAGATGTAGAGGTAGTGTGTGTGAGAGGGGTGTGTGTGGTGCGTGTGGTGTGTGTGTGTGTGTGTGTGTGTGTGTGTGTGTGTGTGTGTGAGAGAGAGTGAGTGTGTGTGTGTGTGGTGAGTGAGTGTGTGTGTGGTGGTGTGTGTGTGTGTGGTGGTGTGTGTGTGTGGATGTGTGCGTGTGTTGTGTGCTGTGTGGTGGAGAGAGAGAGAGGTGTGCGTGTGTGTGTGTGTGTGTGTGTGGAGAGAGAGAGAGAGAGAGAGAGAGAGAGAGAGGAGAATGTGTGTGTGTGTGTGTGTGTGTGTTCACATTGCAAGCGCTAAAAACTTTACCAATTTCCATACCAGTGAAATAAAAATTAAAAAAAAAAGTTACAAGTTAGATTTTCCGGTCCAAACCGACCAAACAGCAGCAAAACAATCCTCAGCGAGTGCTCAAAACAAACTCCTTTATTAATAAATTACTTCTCATGAGAATCACATGCGATTAAATCACACAGAGACGATGCGTTATAAACTTCTCTCTCCTTTAATTTGCCTCATGAAACTAAAAGAGAGAGAAGTAAATGCAATTAACTAATTAACTGACATGCATGAAAATCTGCTCCACAGCACACACTGAGAGCTAATCACATAATGTGTTGAATTCATTTTCAGCTTCACACACACACACACATACACACACACACACACACACACACACACACACACACACACACCACACACGCGCACACACACACACACACACACACACACACACACACAACACACAGTGCTGCTAGTATAAATCACACACATGAACACAGTGTTAAAACACATCCATTCCTCACCAACCTCTAACATCAGCTTACTGTGTCTCACAAACACATTCTCTCCTTTAATATGCCTGATGAAACTGCGCTGAAGGAAACACAGATCCATTCATTCGTTCAGTCTTGTGTGTCTTTGTGTTACTGCGGTATAACACACACATCTCACACTCTCTCAGACACACACACACACACACACACACACACACACACACACACACACACACACACACACACACACACACACACACACACACACACACACACACACACACACACACACAACACACACACACACTCTCAGACACACACACACACACACACACACACACACACACACACACACACACACACACACACACTCTCAGACACACACATACACACACACACACACACACACACACTCTCTCTCTCAGACACACACACACACACACACATATATGATTAAACACTATCCAGATTACAAATAAGACACGAGGAATGAGAGATTGAGTAATATTGTGAATATATATCACACACAGTGACTGTATTCACTCTATAGACAGATTCAGATCACTGAAAAAACCTTGTACTGTATATATAAATATTATATAAATATAAAAATATTATATATTTTTAATATGTATTTAATTTATTTATTTATATCAATTTTTATAAATTATAATATTACTATTATTTTATAATTAATATATTTTAATATTCAATATTCAAATTAAATTCAGTGTGTTACTTTATGATTCTTAGTAATTATTTTGTGCATATGACATGTATTAGTTATTTATGAGTGAATTTTTTATCAATGTACACTAAATAAATTATATAATTATACAATAAATGGCCAGTATCGAAGTATTTATTTTAAAACATACTCTAATACTCTTTATTTACAACTTTGAAAAATCATATTTCCAGAGTGTAAGTGTATAAAACTAAAAGTGTTTTAATATTTAAGTACAGACTGTTGAATCTTACCTGCGTCTTTGCTTCAAATTCGTCCTCCTGATCCGACTGCACAAAAGACACAAAAAGCGTGAGAAATTGGTGGTGGTGGTTGAGGAGAGACCCCCCCCCCCCCCACATGATTGTAAAGCGCTTTGGGTGTACAACAAAACACAATAAAGCACTATATATATATGCATTATTCATTCAAATTATGACTTATGAGAGTAAACGCTGATATGAAGGAATGAGACGTCTGGGATCAACAGGAGGCTAAACTCGTTAACATCACAGGCTTAATGTTTCCATCTCTAGAAAAGCAATTATGATTATTGGTCATTATCAGATTAAAGTTTAATAAGAACATTAACAGCCCTGCCGTATCTTAATGAGCATTCTTGTTTTTCTGCTTGAGTCCAGCTCAGATAACAAACCTCGGTGGCCGTTAAATCTTCATCGATAGCCGTGTCTGTGAAATCAGTCTGATCCAGCGAACGCATGAAGAGACAGAGAAGAAGAACTGTTAGTTAGGGTTAATTTCCCCGTGTCTCCTGTGCTGTTGGGCTGGTGTGGGTGGGTTAGTTAGCATTAGTTAGGGTTTGTTTACCTGTGTGTCCTGTCGGGCCGGTGTGGGTGGGTTAGTTAGAGTTTGTTTACCCGTGTGTCCTGTCGGGTCAGTGTCGGTGGGTTAGTTAGCGTTAGTTAGGGTCTGTTTACCCGTGTGTCCTGTGCTGTCGGGTCAGTGTGGTTGGGTTAGTTAGTGTTAGTTAGGGTCTGTTTACCCGTGTGTCCTGTCGGGTCGGTGTGGGTGGGTTAGTTAGTGTTTGTTTACCCAGGTGTCCTGTAGGGCCGGTGTTGGTGGGTTAGTTAGCGTTAGTTTACCAGTGTGTCCTGTCGGGCCAGTGTCAGTGGGCTAGTTAGCGTTAGTTAGGGTCTGTTTACCCATGTGTCCTGTCAGGCCGCTGTCAGTGAGATAGTTAGTGTTAGTTAGGGTCTGTTTACCCGTGTGTCCTGTCGGGTCGGGTCGGTGTGGGTGGGTTAGTTAGTGTTAGTTAGGGTCTGTTTACCCGTGTGTCCTGTTGGGCCTGTGTCGGTGGGTTAGTTAGGGTCTGTTTACCCAGGTGTCCTGTCGGGCTTGTGTCGGTGGGTTAGTTAGAGTTAGTAAGTGTCTGTTTACCTATGTGTCTTGTCGGGACGGTGTTGGTGGGTTATTTAGTGTTAGTTAGGGTTTGTTTACCCAGTGTGACCTGTCGGGCCGGTGTCAGTGGGTTAGTTAGCATTTGTTTACCGGTGTGTCTTGTTGGGCTGGTGTGGGTGGGTTAGTTAGCGTTAGTTAGGGTCTGTTTATCTATGTGTCTTGTCGGGCTGGTGTGGGTGGGTTGGTTAGAGTTTGTTTACCCATGAGTCCTGTCGAGCCGGTGTCGGTGGGTTAGTTAGTGTTAGTTTACCCGTGTGTCCTGTCGGGTCGGTGTGGGTAGGTTAGTTAGTTAGTGTTAGTTAGTGTTTGTTTATCGTGTGTCCTGTCGGGTCGTTGTGGTTGGGTTAATTAGTGTTAGTTAGGGTGTGTTTACCCGTGTGTCCTGTCGGGTCGGTGTGGGTAGGTTAGTTAGTTAGTGTTTGTTTATCGTGTGTCCTGTTAGGTCGGTGTCAGTGGGTTAGTTAGTGTTAGTGAGGGTCTGTTTACCCGTGTGTCCTGTCGGGTCGGTGTGGTTGGGTTAGTTAGTGTTAGTTAGGGTCTGTTTACCCATGTGTCCTGTCGGGTCGATGGGTTAGTTAGTGTTAGTTAGGGTCTGTTTACCCATGTGTCCTGTTGGGTCGGTGGGTTAGTTAGTGTTAGTTAGGGTCTGTTTACCCGTGTGTCCTGTCAGGTCGGTGGGTTAGTTACTGTTAGTTAGGGTCTGTTTACCCGTGTGTCCTGTCGGGTCAGTGTGGGTGGGTTAGTTAGTGTTAGTTAGGGTCTGTTTACCCGTGTGTCCTGTTAGGTCGGTGTCGGTGGGTTAGTTAGTGTTAGTTAGGGTCTGTTTAACCGTGTGTCCTGTCGGATCAGTGTGGGTGGGTTAGTTAGTGTTAGTTAGGGTCTGTTTACCCGTGTGTCCTGTCGGGTCAGTGGGGGTGGGTTAGTGAGTTAGTGTTAGTTAGGGTTTGTTTACCCGTGTGTCCTGTCGGTCGGTGTGGGTGGGTTAGTTAGTATTAGTGAGGGTCTGTTTACCCGTGTGTCCTGTCAGGTCGGTGTCGGTGGGTTAGTTAGTGTTAGTGAGGTCTGTTTACCCATGTGTCCTGTTGGGTCGGTGTGGGTGGGTTAGTTAGTGTTAGTTAGGGTCTGTTTACCCGTGTGTCCTGTCAGGTCGTGTGGGTGGGTTAGTTAGTATTAGTGAGGGTCTGTTTACCCGTGTGTCCTGTCGGACCGGTGTCAGTGGGCTCGGCAGCGACGGTTCCGTGGCTTTCGTGGTCTCGTCCTCTTCCTCCAGCACGGACACACTATCCACCAGCACCGGTCGAGTCTCCTCACGCTCCTCCTCACGCGTCTCCTCGACTTTCTTCTCCGGCGTTACTGTGGTGATGAGGTCACTCATGGCAATGCCTTTGGCCGCACCGTATAAGGCCGTACCCATCTCTACATACACACACACACACACACACACACACACACACACACACACACACGTCAGTGCTGCCTCTGCATTCACTACAACAAACACAGCCTGCATTATATCACTGAATTAAGAATTTACTATTGCCTATGATTGTTTACTTAAAATATAATACTATTTACACACTGTTCAAAATAATGGTTCCTAAAGAATGTTTTTGCAGTGATTTTTGATTCAACAAAAAAACATTCTTTAAACAGATCTTAAAAGAACCATTTTTCTTAAATGTAAATAACTTTTTAATAAAACTTCAACGCACTAAGAAAACACATTTAATCAACTAAACATCATGCATCTTCATGGTTGCGATGTCATAAGCATGAGCTCATTAGTTCATAATGGTAACAAACACACATGTGAACACAGCAAGCATGTCCATTCGGTTACATGTGAAGAGGTTAGTCAGTCATTTATGAGAACAAGTTTATTTATAATCATCAAAGAGAAGATGTGTAACGATCAAGGAAGAGCTTCTGGTGCAATAAACCCTTGGTACTTATACTCCGCACAATGACAATACAGCTGAATCTAATCTAATGAAAGCAGAGCACAGGGAATATAAATATAATGTTTTGGGATATGGTGCTTTTAACTTCTGGAAGTTTGAAAAGTCAACTTTGCTCTAAAAGCTCTAAAGAAGCTGTAATTACTGATGATTGTACATCAATACACGGTACAATATTGATTGATTTCTACAGAAGAACTGAGTCTGAACATGATGCTGGTTTTCTTCATATTTACCTCTAATATTGAACTTTGCATCAATCAATAAAGCAGAACAATGATGCACACATAATGATGTTTCAGTGAGAAGAGATATAGAATCATAAAAACCAGAAAGAAGAAATGTTTTTGGCTTATTTTAACCAAACTGTTAGAGACATTCACAAACACAGCCATCTGACAGGGTTATTAAAGTTACTAACTGAAATAATATCACTAAGTAAAATTACTAATATTTTTGTATTATTATACAATATTATAAATAATATACATTATTTATGATTAGTATAAAATATATTGAACAAGCTTAAAAACGTAATAAAAAATAATTTTATAAAATTACAATTATTTCAGCTAGTCATTTTAATGTATTTTAAACTGATAAAATCTAAAACTGAAATAAAATTAATAAAACCTACATCAACATATATTGATAATACTATAATAATAATAATAAAAATGTAAAAAACACAAATACAATTACTAAAACTTTTACTAGGATAAAAATGAAAACATGAAATAAAAATGATTAGTATCTGAATGACTGTAAAACAGCACAGCATGTGCAAAATCAAAGGCGTCTGAAGCAGAAGCGACAAGGCACCAGCGCATGCCTGCAGCAAACTATCAGCGTCACACAAGCAGACGAGAGGCTTCTGTATCTATACAGAGAAACGGCTCTACCTGTTGGTCTAGTGCCATTTACAATTGACTGTCGCTGTGTTGACTGGCGTCCGCTGAGCTGAGGAGATTCACACACACACACACACCACCACACACACACACACACACACACACACACACACACACACACACACACACGAGTTACGATCATTAAAGATGCAGTACACTCTCTACACTGAACACATCCATTCACACACAGCGCAGTGCAGTAATGCGCTCTGAGACCGCCGGCTTTATGCTGCAACACAGCAGAAATTCTCCAATTAAACCAGAAGCAGGACATGTTCCAGGCCTCAGGAGCCGAGATTACAGGTTAATGAGCCGAAAATCCCTGTCCTGCTACGAGCCTCGCTTCTGTCTGAAAACTCTTTCACGAGGGAAGAGAAAATAAAGCCGGGCTGTACAGAGAAAACAGACGTCTGCTAATCACTGATACTGAGGACGAGGAGAGCAATCAGGGAGTCCAGCAAAGCAGATGACAGACACTCAAACTCCAGAGAGACTCGATGAGATGATGACGTCAGATGAACAACAGACACACATGAGCCATTTGATATCACGACAACTATATATCATTAGTTTTGCTAAAGTTTCAAAGAAACAACGGCTTATATTAAATATCTACAGACAGACAGACATATTGACATACTGAGAGACAAACAGATGACAGACAGAAGAACATACAGACGGCAGACTAACAGACAGACAGACAGACAGACACACACACACACACACACAGACAAACAGACAGAAAGACAGACAGACGGACAAACAGACAGACAAACAGACAGACAGACAGACAAACAGACAGACAGACAGACAGACAGACAAACGCCAGACAGACAGACAGACAGACAGACAAACAACAGACAGACAGGCGGTAGACTAACAGACAGACAAACAGACAGACAGACAGAAGACAGGCAGACTAACAGACAGACAGACAGACGGCAGACTAACAACAGACAGACAGACAGATAAGACAGACAGACAGACAGACAGACGGCAGACTAACAAGACAGACAGACAGATAAAGACAGACTAGACAAGACAGACAGACAGACAGATAAAAGACAGACAGACAGACAGACAGACAGACAGACAGACAGATGGCAGACATACACACACACACAGACAGACAGACAGAAAGACAGACACACAGACAGACACACAGACAGACAAATGACAGACAGACAGACTAACAGACAGACAGACAAACAGACAGACAGACAAGACAGACAGACAGACAGACAGACAGACGGCAGACTAACAGACATACAGACAGACAGACAGACAGACAAACAAACGGCAGACTAACAGACAGACTAACAGACAGACAGACGACAGACAAAACAGACAGACACACAGACAGACAAACGACAGACAGACAGACAGACGGCAGACTAACAGACAGACAGACAGACAGACAGACAGACAGACGGCAGACTAACAGACAGACAACAGACAGACAGACGACAGACAAACAGACAGACAGAAAGACAGACAGACAGACAGACAACAGACAGACAGACAGACAGACAGACAACAGACAGAACAGGCAGACAGACAGACAGATGACGGCAGACAACAGACAGACAGACAGACAGACAGACAGACAAACGGCAGACTAACAGACAGACTAACAGACAGACAGACGACAGACAAACAGACAGACTAACAGACAGACAGACGACAGACAAACAGACAGACATAAAGACAGACACACAAACAGACAAACAGACAGACAAACGACAGACAGACGGCAGACTAACAGACAGACGGCAGACTAACAGACAGACGGTAGACTAACAGACAGACAGACAGACAGACAGACAGACAGACAGACAGACAGACAGACAGACAGACAGACAGACAGACGGCAGACTAACAGACAGACTAACAGACAGACAGACTGCAGACTAACAGGCAGACAGACAGACAGATGACAGACAAACAGACAGAGAAACGACAGACAGACAGACAAACAGACAGAGAAACGACAGACAGACAGACAGAGAAACGACAGACAGACAGACACACAGACGGACAGAGAAACGACAGACAGACAGACAGACAGACAGACAGACAGACAGATCAGACAGACAGAGAAACGACTAGATGCAACATGACAAACAGACAGAGAAGAACGACAGACAGACAGACAGAAGACTAGACAGACAGAGAAACGAAGCAACAAACCTCCACAGACTCGGCATCTGTAGGTTGGGTAGAAACAGCTGACAGACTGCCGAGACAGAGACAGACGAAGACGCCGTCAGAAGTCGAGCGAGTAGCACGACGAACGTAAACGATGTGATGATGCGAGGAGATGATGAAAAATGTGAAGATAGAAGATAGCCAAGCAAGGATAGATCAAGAGCAAGTAGATAAGAGAAATAAAAGCAAACCGCTCCACACAAACTACACGTGTCTTAGCCGCTTCTGGTTGGGTGGAATGAGCGGCCGGACGATCTGGGAACTGGCCCGTCGGGTCTGAGCCTGAGTTCTGCCGCTGTAGCGGAACTTAGAACCCAGTGTGAGGAACTTCTTAGGCGGAGTCTCTGGAGAAACCAACCTGTGGACATGCAAACCATGATTACCACAGCACACGGCGAACACACAGACGCACAGGAGACTCTACAGACCTGAAGAACGTGTGATGCTCCACACAAACCTTCCACAGTCTCTTGGCCGCTCTGTGGTTGGGTAGTTTAAAGCCTATGGTGCTCTCAAACTGCTCGAACTAGAGACAAACAAACGTTCTCTTGTCAGCAAGCTTCAGCGAAACTGTGAAGGTCATCTGGAGAAGACGTGATGGTGGTCTCACCTCGCCTGGACGGATCTTGATGTAGAAGTTATTGCGTTTGTAGGAGATCTTGAGGACTTTGGGCCAGGCGAAGCGGTTGATGCGAAGTCTGTCGCGGTAGATGAGGAGCCCGGAGGAACACACGCCCAACATGATCTCCACCCCCTCTGAATCCTGACCAACCATTGGATTAGAGAGGTGCCAATCATCATGCACAAACAAACACGTGAATGAGTGGAAGCCAAGCACGTTTGGCCTGAGAGAGATACTGTGATGCTGTGTTTGTGCAGTAAACTGAAAGAGGATCCATCTTTTCATCAGAACCTCTGAGAGGCGGAAGCAGGTATTTTGAGTCATTATTCATCACAGCATTCACAATCTCCCAATGAACTGATGCCAGATCTGAAATACTTCTGAAGAGCATCGGCTGAACAGATGTCGAGCACTTCTAGAACCATCTATGGAGCTCGTTTTCTACGTAAATGCATTTGAATACATCACATCACACAAGAATCAAGGGGGATTGAGGGGGAAACGGCACACTTCACGTCTCTAGTGGGTATTTTGAGCAGGTCTACTTTAGGAAACTGGGTCACGTACAATGATGAAGCTTTCGAAACTTGCTCAGAGGAAAACCGTACGGCTCAGGAGACGACAGACAGACAGACAGACAGACAGACAGACAGACAGGAAGACAGACAGACAGACAGACAGACAGACAGACAGACAGACAGACAGACAGACAGACATACAGACAGACAGACAGACAGACAGACAGACAGACAGACAGACAGACAGACAGACAGACAGACAGACAAACAGACAACAGACAACAGACAGACAGACAGACAGACAGACGACAGACAGACAGACAGAAAGACAAGACAGACGAAAGATAGACAGACAGACGAAAGATAGACAGACAGACAGAAAGACAGGCAGATGAAAGATAGACAGACAGACAGAAAGACAGGCAGATGAAAGATAGACAGACAGAAAGACAGAGAGACAGAGAGACGGACAGACAGACGAAAGATAGACAGACGACAGACAGACAGACAGACAGACAGACAGACAGACAGACAGACAGACAGACAGACAGACAGACAGACGAAAGACAGACACACAGACAGACAGACAGACAGACAGACAGACAGACAGACAGACAGACAGACAGACAGACAGAAAGACAGAAAGACAGAGAGACAGACAGACAGATGTCAGACAGACAGACAGACAGATGTCAGACAATAGACAGACAGACAGACAGACAGACAGACAGACAGACAGACGAAAGACAGACACACAGACAGACAGACAGACAGACAGACAGACAGACAGACAGACAGACAGACAGACAGACAGAAAGACAGAAAGACAGAGAGACAGACAGACAGATGTCAGACAGACAGACAGACAGATGTCAGACAATAGACAGACAGACAGAGACACACAGACAGACAGACAGACGGAGAGACAGAGAGAAAAACAGACAGACAGACAGACAGACAGACAGATGTCAGACGGTAGACAGACAGACAGACAGACAGACAGACAGACAGACAGACAGACAGACAGACAGACAGACAGAGAGACAGACAGACAGATGTCAGACAGACATACAGACAGACAGACAGACAGACAGACAGACAGACAGATGTCAGACGGTAGACAGACAGAGACAAACACACAACACACACACACACACACACACACACACACACACACACACACACACACACACACACACACACACACACACACACACACACACACACACACACACACAGATGACAGACAGACAGACAAATGAAAACCGTACGGCTCAGAACTCCTGTTCAAGTCTCAGGTGTAAGATGTTATCTGATCATTAGATGTTCTGCTATAAAATGTATGTGGAGCAGCTCAGATAATTTGATGAGGAATAATAACTTTTTGGCAAATCTGAGCACAGTTTTGAGATCTCTTCTGAAAGCCTAGAGGAGACACGTCTGCTGTGTTTTTCTCAGGAGAAGAGAATTTTATCTTATTGGCGTCTCAGCTGAGATTGTAAAGCAAATATTTCCAGTTTTTCATCATTTATTCATCCTGATGTGGTTCCAAACCTGTTTGGCTTTCACAAAAGCACTGGTGGGAACCAAACAACTTTAGACCCCATTGGCTTTCACGTGGACATTTCTCAGAATATAATCTTTTTTGTCCCTACATTGAAAGCCAATGGAGTTCAGTCGTCTGGTTCTTCAAAATACCTCTCACTGAAGAAATAAACGACATGAGGGTGTGCAA
>CM049836.1:27291649-27294149 GCA_027422435.1 Schizopygopsis pylzovi | reverse complement strand
GTGAGTGTGTGTGTGGTGTGGTGTGTGTGTGGTGTGTGTGTTGTTGTGTGTGTAGTGTGAGTGTGTGGTGTAGTGTGGTGTGTGTGAGTGTGTGTGCGTGGTGTGTGTGTGTGTGTACGGAGTGTGTGTGAAGTGTGGTGTGTGTGTGTGTGTGTGTGTGTACGCGAGTGTGTGTGTGTGTACGGTGTGTGTGTGTGTGTGTGTGTGTGTGTGTGTGTGTGTGTGTGTGTGTGTGTGTGTGTGTGTGTGTAGACATGCATGGGTGTAGAAATCCTATTGGGTGAACTGGAAGTGGGCGGAGTCCCACAGACCAAAAACAAAAACAGACATTCCGACACCGAACACACATTTGAGAAACAAGTGTATGAACAAAACATGTTTCCTAAACATCTGCAAACATGATGGTATTTTTATGTCAGAAATGAAATACAGCACCTATGAATGATCCGAGCTGCTCCTCGTTCATTTTTAGCTCTAGACTCTCACTGGATGAATTAGTGAACATGTGTTTTCTCATAAGAACTCATCAGAAGCTCAAACTGAATCAGGTTCATCAGCGGACTGACTACAGCATGAAACGTTCAGTCATGAATGAGTGACAGCCGCCAATCAAACACCTGTGTGTGATCTTTAATAACAGAGGATGCTCAAACACACAATCACATCTGATTTCTGTTCCACATGAGCGAAGAAAGAGCTTTCAGTCTCCGTCTGAGAGCGGGGAACACTGTGAAATCAAATCTGCTACTAATGAGTCACGGCCTAATTAGAAAACACAGACTAATCTACAGAAGGCTTCTTCAGATGAGTTCATATGGAAACAGATTGCAGCATCAGTGACGTGGAGATTCAACGATTGATTCCCAGAAGCAGAACTGGCTCGTTAATTACGTGCGGTGACTCGGAGGATAACGATTTATCACAAACCTGCAATTACTAGAAAACTCGATTCTGAGGAAAATCATGTTTGTCTGTGCAAGACTCACGGTTGTGACGCAGCTGGGTTCCAGTGAGTTGCTTGGTTAATGCAGTACACAAATTAATTATACACTGAACTTAGTTTGGTCACATCGTTATGAGCACTAGTACTAGTGATGAGTGAATTTATTGTTCAAATCTCAACTCATATGTGTTTCTCATTGTAATTTATCTTAATTGATGCATGTATTCATGTCTATGCTTCATTGAGCTCTGGAAAGGTACTATGTTAATTACATGTATTATTATTATTATTAGCACTAATAACATGAACTGAGATACCATAATTCCTTTGATCTTTTGACATATAAGAGGTCATTGTACTTTAAAAACATCCTGTATGTTTCAGAACTCAAAACTTTGTTGTTAGTCTCAAAACAGCTTACATTGAAGGCAATCTGCCAAACGACAGCTTGTGGAATGTGCCACTCTATGACGTAATAGCCCCGCCCACCGATTCTACATCCCTGCCTGTTTAGCCCCGCCCACATCGCTGGCTGTTTAGCCCCGCCCACCGATTCCACATCGCTGCCTGTTTTGCCCCGCCCACCGATTCTACATCCCTGCCTGTTTAGCCCTGCCCACCGATTCTACATCACTGTCTGTTCAGCCCCGCCCACCGATTCCACATCGCTACCTGTTTAGCCCCGCCCACCGATTCCACATCGTTGCCTGTTTAGCCCCGCCCAGCGATTCTACATCACTGCCTGCTTAGCCCCGCCCACCGATTCTACATCACTGCCTGATTAGCCCTGCCCACCGATTCTACATCACTGCCTGCTTAGCCCCGCCCACCGATTCTACATCACTGTTTGTTCAGGCCCGCCCACCGATTCTACATCACTGTCTGTTTAGCCCCGCCCACCGATTCTACATCACTGTCTGTTCAGCCCCGCCCACGGATTCTACATCACTGTCTGTTCAGCCCTGCCCACCGATTCTACATCACTGTCTGTACAGCCCCGCGCACCGATTCTACATCACTGTCTGTTTAGCCCCACCCACCGATTCTACATGACTGTCTGTTTAGCCCCGCCCACCGATTCTACATCACTGTCTGTTCAGCCCCGCCCACCGATTCTACATCACTGTCTGTTCAGCCCCGCCCACCGATTCTACATCACTGTCTGTTTAGCTCCGCCCACCGATTCGCGCATGTACTGTTTAAGAGAGAGGCAAACCCAGGTCTACACAGAATACAAACAATAAAGCTGTGAATACTCGCTGTGCAGTGCCATGCTGTAGAAAAACTGTTTTCCTTCTGATCCCAACATTAGGAATCAGTGTGTGTTAGAGTGTGAATTAACTTTATTTTTAATGAAGATCCAGACCACGTCAGAAAGACGATGCAGTGCGACTATATTGATCTGACAGTAATGCTGCAACACAAGTGTGAGTAACTGTTTTTATTACGTGATCACTATTACTTCGTCTGTTAAACAGATCGTTAGATATGTATCGAGTTATTTATGCGTTTTGACCTAAACCACAGCAGCGTCCGTCTGTGAGGAATATAGGCTGT
>CM049836.1:27276649-27279149 GCA_027422435.1 Schizopygopsis pylzovi | reverse complement strand
TGCTTTGGTCTGTTTTTATCAGGCTCGACCCCCCCCCCGTGCACGCCACTGACAACATTCCTGTCTGGAAGGAATCTGTCATTCAATATTCTCATGCATTCAGTTACAGATATAAATAACCATTAACACGCGCAGTCTGCAGAAGAGAGAGAACCCAATCTCCTGAAGATACAGTAGAGAATAAAACACAAATAAACCCGCGCTACCGCGTTCATTAACGATCTTTACAGAAGAGAACTGTCTTAATGAAGAACGACCAGAAACACAAACAACAGCAAACCAACACACTGCAGTGAAGCTGCGATATTACTCTCTCTCTCTCTCTCTCTCTCTCTCTCTCTCTCTCTCTCTCTCTCTCTCTCTCTCTCTCTCTCTCTCTCTCTCACCTCTGCTTGAGCTCCGCGGCGCGTGCTGATACAGTAATCCAGAGAAGATGAGGATGGAGATGAAGATGAACCCGTGATGAAGATGTTCAGCAGCAGCTCTGGAGCTCCGAACGCAAACGTGACCACACCCACTTATGCTAATGAGCTCGGCCACAGCGCGTCGTGATTGGCTCACGCTGCTGTCAGTCAGACTGATAATAACATCTGCTCTACAAGAGACCAGACAACATCAAGCGGATGAAGAAACTATTAATATCACTGATTATTACACTGGAAAATACATTTTATAAATCACTGTTTGTTTTAGAAATAATAATAACTAATTCAGTCCATTAAAAAACTAAATAAAAACATGTTTAATTCAACTCATGACTGTGAGATATACCCTCATATGTTGTGAAATATGAACTCATAACTGTGAGATATACCCTCATATTTGTGAAATATGAACTCATAACTGTGAGATATACCCTCATATTTGTGAAATATGAACTCAAGACTGTGAGATATACCCTCATATTGTGCAATATGCATTCATAACTGTGAGATATACCCTCATATTTGTGAAATATGCACTTCATAACTGTGAGATATAAGCTCATATTTGCCAGATATAAACTCATAATCTTGAGATAATCTCATTTTATGAGATACAACCTCATAATTGTGAGATTAAAACGTATAATTGCAATATATAAGTTAATTACTGTGAGATATAAAATCATAACCAAGATATAAACTCATAATTGCCAGATAAAGTCAGAATTTTGAATCAGTGCATTCATATCTTTTAATAAACTGCAAACTGTCTGAATTTTTTTTAATTAATTTTTAATTCTGTTGTAAATGTGTCTCCATAAAAACGAGATATGAGAGAAACAACACAACACGAGTCCAGAGGACTGAATGTGTTTCTGGAGGAATCATCTCATATCAGAAATATGATTAATGATTCAGATGAAACACTCAAACAGCCTTCGTTCATCTGTCGGATCACTAAAGCATTAACACAGCATCGGATGCAGATCTGGTTCATAAAGCATGCAATCATATTTTCCAGCACAAATCAATAAACAATCCCCTGCAGAAGTGGAGCGATGGCGCCCTCTAGCGGACAGAGACACACACAGATTCAGTTTAACTCGAACACACACCAAATCTGCGAAACCACACACTCATTATCAGACTTTTCAATTTCATCAAACAGTTTTGGCACAAGACAAGACAAGATCACATCACATGACATGACATCGCATCGCATCACATCACACCACACCACACCACACCACACCACACCACATGACATCACACCACATCACACCACACCACATCACACACATCACATCACATGACATCACATCACATGACACCACATCACATCACAACACAACACAACACACCACATGACACCACACCACACACACACACACATGACACACATGACATGACATCACATCACATCCATCACAACCCATCACAACACACCAAACCACAACACATCACATCACAACACATCACATCACATCACATCACATCACATGACATCACAACACCAACACACCACACCACATCACACGACACACATGACATACACATGACATCACATCACATCACATCACATCACATCACATCACATCTCATCACAACCCATCACAACCCACCAAACCACAACACAACACAACACACACACATCACATCACACCACATCACATCACATCACATCACATCACATCACATCACATCACATCACATCACATCACATCACATCACATCACATCACATCACATCACATCACATCACATCACACCACAACCACACCAGACACGACCACGACACGACACATGACATCACACACGATCACGACACGACACAATCACATCACAGACCACGTCACACACACGTCACGTCACGTCACACCACACACACCCATGCATCACACCACACCACACCACAACACAACACACACACAACACAACACGACACGTCACGTCACGTCACGCTCACAACACACAACCACAATCACATCACACACACACATACATCACACACACCACACCCACACACACAACACACACCACAGCATCACTCACATACACGCACAACCCATCACAACC
>CM049836.1:27269149-27274149 GCA_027422435.1 Schizopygopsis pylzovi | reverse complement strand
TAAAACTATTTTTTCATAACTCACTGTCAATAATGCATCCATGTAAATTAAATAAGATACCAGAGCAGCAAGCCTTCACTCCAGTCTCACAATGCTCAAGAAAGGTCTGGTTTCAGATGATCACAGAAAGACGAGATCTAATAATTGGCAAATAATTAAAGCAGATCAGTAAATACACACAAACAGATACCCCTAAAATATCATATCTCCTAGAAATATAACGAGCTAAATCAACAACAAACTGACTTGAACTGAAAATTAACTGACATGCAATTAAGTGCAAAACAACATAATGCTATTTAAAGTTGTGACACTGAGACCCGTTCTTTGTACGTCGTTAAGCTGGATTTGATCGTTGACGAGTTCTCTTGATCGTGGATCATTGGGTTCGTTGTAAAGCAACCGGTCTCTAAGCTTAAACGCTTATTTCATATCACATCTTTTTAATCAGAATAAATACTTAAAATCTGTCCCAGCCACTGCTGCTTTATTATAAAATTACCCTACTGATTCATACAATAATTTAAAATAATAATAATTAAAAAAATGAATTAGAAAATAATATAATAATGCTGTGAAGTCTGCAGGATTACTCACTGACAGATAAAAATATTACTTCATTAGAGTCGTACACACATGCAAACTCGTGCATTCATTTGAGTGGTGACAGATATTATGGGATGTGGCTTGATGGAGCGCATGAGATACAGATAACATGAAACTATAATTAATGCTGTCACATAACAAACCTGTTCCAAAGATAAACACTAACATTGAAATAAAAATGTAAATCGTGAATATAAAATAATCAAGTATCATGTATATCACATTTTTTTATTGTTTTATTTATTATATGATGTCACTGATGACGCAAGTGTTGCAACTACGGCAGCTGATAATTATGTTTTAATAATTTGCGGACTCTGATGAAATCGGTATAAATACGTGATTAATATTGCAAAATACACTCGATGTTAAAATCACTGCCGTCCAGAATAAACAACAACTTTTGGGATTTTGGTTCCTAATTATTGTGATCCAACATTTGCCTCATATTTCAGTCTTACCTCCGAGACTGTGTTATGATCTATATGACCTATGAATATTAAGCTTATCGTTATTACTGATCACTGTTGTTGTGCTATGATATTGTAATATTTACCATTATATAATCAGAGGAGCATAGACGAGTTTATGAAAGTGTCAGGATATATAATTATGTAGTATTGTTACGCAACCATTAATCTGTGTCTAGCATGCCTTCCTAAGGAAAACATATGGACTAGAAGATATTGCAATTATGATATTTAGACAGACTTAAAGAAGTTACAGATCTATACTTGCGCTTTTATTATTGGGCCTTTATAATAGTACACTTGCTCGTGTGAATTTATTTTGTTGTTAATTACATTTTCTTACACATTCCTCATCATGTTGATATGCTATGTTACTATAAAACTCTTACGACAAACATGTCGTCTAATATCGTCAATTGTTGCGTATAACGAGCTGCAGCGGAGACATTTGTAAACGACTTGACTTGGACGTATTGTGCGCGCTGTCTCTTTAAATACACATTGCTGCTGATTGGCTGACATTTCAGACACACCCCCCAAACCACGATTAGCGCGATGATGTCATTTGATCTCGGATGTAATAAGCGACGTATGAAGAACTGGACAGTGTTACGTAAACGAATGTGTGTCCGGTCATCCCCGTTACTGTCATTAATATTGTAGATATTATATTTGATACAGCCTTAAAGTTTTTCCATTTTAACTTAAACTATGTTTGATGATGGACAAAGCCCTTTTGTAAATTTCTGTCTTGTAAAATTTGTATTTATTTATTTATTGACATCCAAAATTAAGAAGCTCTTGGTCATCTGAATGACAAATATTTTAAATAATACAAAATTTGAAACAATCCCAGTGAAAATAGGGACTAAAATGCTGCTCATATGTGACCCTGGAGCACAAAACCACTCATAAGTGTGAGATTTATGCATCATCTGAAAACATAATCTTTTCATTGATGTATGGTTTGGACAATATTTGAAAATATGCAATCTGAGGGTGCAAAAAAATCTACATATTGAGAAAATCATCTTTAAAGTTGTTCTTAGCAATGCATATTACTAATCAAAAATTACATTTACGGTAGGAAATATCTTCATGGAACATGATCTTAATATCCTAATGACTTTTAATAAAAATAAAAAGTCATATAATAAAAATGTATAATTTTGACCCATACAATGTATGGTTGTCTATTTCTACAAATATACAGTATCTGTGCTGCAGGGACACGTATATGTGAGAACTATCACATACTTCTAATTATCTACCAGGGGCAAAGAATTAGGGGGGTTAAGTAAGAACATGTGCAGCATTAGTCTTTCTCTCTGCTTTAAAGAGACACGGTTGATTAATCGTTAACTAATCAACCCCAAAACCCATCTGAGAAACTACACTTCAACATCTCATGATATTATGAATATATTGTAATGGACATTACATTTCAGACAGTACTGTGCAAGCTAACGTCAGGATCGACTCCTTTGAGTTCATTTAAGTCAAACAAACTATAAAGAAAGTAAAAACCGACAGCATACAAGTGTAAGTTTACACATCTGAGGCAAAAACACAAACATAAACATTTCCCACACAAGCAGGGAACATTTCAAATGAGATATTGCTATCAAGTCAATTTCTAAAAATAACCGATAATTTGGTGTTAGAATAGTGCAAGTAGACGACAGTATAAAACATGCTGCTCAGACAGCCGAACTTCACCGATAAACGCAAACAGCCACAAATAATCTACTACTGGAAGTGTTTTTAATCTAGTGGAGCATAGCTGTGCAGTCATGCTGAAAGTCTCTTCGTTCCATCAGGTTTAGGACTGAGAACCTTTGGATCTAACACATCGATGAACGTCTCGATTAAAGATGCACGATATTATCGGAACGCTACCGGAATCAGGCGATAACGGCGGAAAAATTAAATATCGGCTGATAACGGCAGAAAAATTTAATATCGGCCGATAACGGCAGAAAAATTAAATATCGGCCGATAACGGCGGAAAAATTAAATATCGGCCGATAACGGCAGAAAAATTAAATATCGGCCGATAACGGCGGAAAAATTAAATATCGGCCGATAACGGCAGAAAAATTAAATATCGGCCGATAACGGTGGAAAAATTAAATATCGGCCGATAACGGCAGAAAAATTAAATATCGGCCGATAACGGTGGAATAATTAAATATCGGCCGATAAAGGCAGAAAAATTAAATATCGGCCGATAACGGCAGAAAAATTAAATATCGGCCGATAACGGCAGAAAAATTAAATATCGGCCGATAACGGTGGAATAATTAAATATCGGCCGATAACGGCAGAAAAATTAAATATCGGCCGATAACGGCGGAATAATTAAATATCGGCCGATAACGGCAGAAATATTAAATATCGGCCGATAACGGCAGAAACATTAAATATCGGCCGATAACGGCAGAAATATTAAATATCGGCCGATAACGGCAGAAACATTAAATATCGGCCGATAACGGCAGAAACATTAAATATCGGTCGATAACGGCAAAAATATTAAATATCGGCCGATAACGGCAGAAAAATTAAATATCGGCCGATAACGGCAGAAATATTAAATATCGGCCGATAACGGCAGAAATATTAAATATCGGCCGATAACGGCGGAAAAATTAAATATCGGCCGATAACGGCGGAAAAATTAAATATCGGCCGATAATGGCGGAAAAATTAAATATCGGCCGATAACGGCAGAAACATTAAATATCGGCCGATAACGGCGGAAACATTAAATATCGGCCGATAACGGCGGAAAAATTAAATATCGGCCGATAACGGCAGAAACATTAAATATCGGCCGATAACGGAAGAATAATCAAATATCGGCCGATAACGGCAGAAATATTAAATATGGCCGATAACTGCAGAAATATTAAATATCGGCCGATAACTGCAGAAATATTAAATATCGGTCGATAACGGCAGAAATATTAAATATCGGCCGATAACGGCGGAAAAATTAAATATCGGCCGATAACGGCAGAAAAATTAAATATCGTCCGATAACGGCAGAAAAATTCAATATCGGCCGATAACGGCAGAAAAATTTAATATCGTCCGATAACGGCAGAAAAATTTAATATCGTCCGATAACGGTGGAATAATTAAATATCGGCCGATAACGGCGGAAAAATTAAATATCGGCCGATAACGGCGGAAAAATTAAATATCGGCCGATAACGGCAGAAACATTAAATATCGGCCGATAACGGAAGAATAATCAAATATCGGCCGATAACGGCAGAAATATTAAATATGGCCGATAACTGCAGAAATATTAAATATCGGCCGATAACTGCAGAAATATTAAATATCGGTCGATAACGGCAGAAATATTAAATATCGGCCGATAACGGCGGAAAAATTAAATATCGGCCGATAACGGCAGAAAAATTAAATATCGTCCGATAACGGCAGAAAAATTCAATATCGGCCGATAACGGCAGAAAAATTTAATATCGTCCGATAACGGCGGAAAAATTAAACATCGGCCGATAACGGCGGAAAAAATTAAATATCGGCCGATAACGGTGGAAAAATTTAATATCGGCCGATAATTTTTTTTATGTTTTTAAAGAAGTCTCTTTGGCTCACTGAATTTATTTGATCCAAAATACAGCAAAAGCTGTAATATTGTGACATAAATAACTGCTTTCTATTTAAATATGTGTTCAAATGTAATTTATTCCTGTGATTTCAAAGCTGAATTTTTAGCACCGTTACTCCAGTCACATGAATCATTCTGATATTTCTGCTCAAAACAGCTTTATTATTATTATTATTATGTTAAAAACAGCCGAGTGGATTTTTTCGGGTTTCTTTGATGAATAGAAAGTTCAGAAGAACAGCATTTATCTGAAATAGAAATCATTATAGATTATAAAT
>CM049836.1:27256649-27264149 GCA_027422435.1 Schizopygopsis pylzovi | reverse complement strand
TAAAGCATCACCCAAACACAGCCTTATTAGAGCTAGAAACTATTCAGTTCAGTGGATCACAGATATATGATTCACAGTGTTTATTTCATGCTCTAAATCAAAACTGACAGATAATATTTTGCAGAGGCCTTTGTGAACCCGCAGTGGAGTCTAATAATTTATGGCACCAATTAAATCGTTATGTTGTCTTCCAAAAGGGACTTCCAGAGAGAAAATACATATTTGAGTTTCCAACACCAGGGTTCATTAGTTATGACTCATCAGCGGAGAAAAGAAGACAAAAGTGAATTAGTTTCGCACTGGATCTCGAGTGTCCATTTCTCTTGATGTGTAATGCATTAAAAAATTACTGTGATTTAAAAAAATTGGTTTAAAAAGACATCAACGTGTGCAAATGCTTTGCTTACATGCAGCTGTTCTTCATCACTAATGTCTCGTCTCATTCTGCTTCACTACCAACAAACCATTTCTAACAACACAATGCTATGGTGTTATATAAAACACACTGCTTATAAAAAACACAGCTCCCGTATTTGTGCATTGGCTCTGCTTCTGTATTTCCAACCGCGGAGATTTTACAGATTTGATGGATTCCTGCCAGCGTTTGGCAACGGAGGACTCCACGTTTAATGAAATAAAGCTGAACACAGTCCACACAAGCAGATGCTCGGGAGTTCAAAGGTGTGCTCGGATCCATTCACATCAAAGCAAACCGCAGAGAATCAGAGCGGAGACTTCAGAGACACACACATCAATTGACATCTTAAACACGGCCGAGAAGGACTTATGGATCACAAATATGACCTTTATGTTCATTTCTGGTGACAATAAACACGTCATGAGGACAAAACACCAAATTACAGAGACTGCCAGAATTAATTTGGTTGTAAAACTTGCTGCAAAAAAAAGAGTTATAATAGAGTTAATTTGCGAAACCGATAACTTTACAAAAAAAACGATACCAAAACCGATATTTTTTTTTCTTCCAGAAATCATGAATTCAAAAGTGTAATTACATCCATACAGTTTATGATCATAACAACAACAACGCTTGTCAGGCATCTACCTCGTCATCTGAGGAGATTATAAAGATTAAACGAGTGGTTTTTAACTCTAAAACATGAAATATGGAGTCATCTGCTTTTGCTATAAAAACTAACTTCTAATATGTAATACTTTAATTTAGTAAATTACCTGTATTTGTGTAGTTATTATTACTTAATCAAAACAACCCAACTGCAGTTTGATTGATATTAATGCGCAACATGATTTCTGAAAAAAAAAAAATATCGGTTTTGGTATCGTTTTTTTAATAAAGTTATCGGTTACGCAAATTAACTCTATTATAACTCTACATGATAATATTTGTATTCATCATCTGAAGAGATTATAAAGATTAACTCCCGATGCTTTGAAAGTGGACAATATTGTTTTTTTGACAAAACGTGTTTAGGGTTCAGATTGCGCTATATGTGGAGAATAGTGCACGGGATTTTTTTATAAAGTGCCGTTTATCGGTTTTTGCTAATTTCGCTGTTTTCCCAGCATCTCCATCATCAGTGCAGAGAAACATAAAGGTACCAGAGCCAAAAACACGATGGCTATTACTGTCTGGTAAACGCAGAGTCAACAGATAATATAAACAATGTTCTCCAAGCATATGCTGCTGATATTCATTCGTGGGTGGAAAATTAATGATATGCTGTTCGCACGGGCAAAAAAATCATCTGATGGATGACAAAACTGCCTTCCACTGATCTGAATCCAGCTTCTGCTTCTCCAAATCTGGTTTATATTGCTAGAAACATCACATTAATTACTGAACTCGCTATCAGAGCCACTTAACGATTGTAATCCGTTACTGATTCCAAATTACATCACCGTTACATTACACCCTTCAGAGAATATAATCGGATTACTTTTGACCGAACTCATTTATTATTTATCTAATCTTGTACCATAATGATGTAAAAACACAAAGTGTATTCCTTGCATTGTAATTAACAACATAAAGTGTATTGATCAGGTCACTATAATCGTGATAATACTGATAACCGTGATAGTTTAGGTCACTATAATTGTGATAATACTGATAACCGTGATAGTTTAGGTCACTATAATCGTGATAATACCGATAACCGTGATAGTTTAGGTCACTATAATCGTGATAATACTGATAACCGTGATAGTTTAGGTCACTATAATCGTGAGAATACTGATAACCGTGATAGTTTAGGTCACTATAATCGTGATAATACTGATAACCGTGATAGTTTAGGTCACTATAATCGTGATAATACTGATAACCGTGATAGTTTAGGTCACTATAATCGTGATAATACTGATAACCGTGATAGTTTAGGTCACTATAATCGTGATAATACTGATAACCGTGATAGTTTAGGTCACTATAATCGTGATAATACTGATAACCGTGATAGTTTAGGTCACTATAATCGTGATAATACTGATAAACCGTGATAGTTTAGGTCACTATAATCGTGATAATACTGATAGCCGTGATAGTTTAGGTCACTATAATTGTGATAATACTGATAACCGTGATAGTTTAGGTCACTATAATCGTGAGAATACTGATAACCGTGATCATTTAGGTCACTATAATCGTGAGAATACTGATAACCGTGATAGTTTATGTCACTATAATCGTGAGAATACTGATAACCGTGATAGTTTAGGTCACTATAATCGTGATAATACTGATAACCGTGATAGTTTAGGTCACTATAATCGTGATAATACTGATAACCGTGATAGTTTAGGTCACTATAATCGTGAGAATACTGATAACCGTGATCATTTAGGTCACTATAATCGTGAGAATACTGATAACCGTGATAGTTTAGGTCACTATAATCGTGATAATATAACCGTGATCATTTAGGTCACTATAATCGTGATAATACTGATAACCGTGATAGTTTAGGTCACTATAATCGTGAGAATACTGATAACCGTGATAGTTTAGGTCACTATAATCATGAGAATACTGATAACCGTGATAGTTTAGGTCACTATAATCGTGATAATATAACCGTGATCATTTAGGTCACTATAATCGTGAGAATACTGATAACCGTGATAGTTTAGGTCACTATAATCGTGAGAATACTGATAACCGTGATAGTTTAGGTCACTATAATCGTGATAATACTGATAACCGTGATAGTTTAGGTCACTATAATCGTGATAATACTGATAACCGTGATAGTTTAGGTCACTATAATCGTGATAATACTGATAGCCGTGATAGTTTAGGTCACTTAAATCGTGATAATATAACCGTGATCATTTAGGTCACTATAATCGTGAGAATACTGATAACCGTGATAGTTTAGGTCACTATAATCGTGATAATACTGATAACCGTGATAGTTTAGGTCACTATAATCATGAGAATACTGATAACCGTGATAGTTTAGGTCACTATAATCGTGAGAATACTGATAACCGTGATAGTTTAGGTCACTATAATCGTGAGAATACTGATAACCATGATAGTTTAGGTCACTATAATCGTGAGAATACTGATAACCGTGATAGTTTAGGTCACTATAATCGTGATAATACTGATAACCGTGATAGTTTAGGTCACTATAATCGTGATAATACTGATAACCGTGATAGTTTAGGTCACTATAATCGTGATAATACTGATAACCGTGATAGTTTAGGTCACTATAATCGTGATAATACTGATAACCGTGATAGTTTAGGTCACTATAATCGTGATAATACTGATAACCGTGATAGTTTAGGTCACTATAATCGTGATAATACTGATAACCGTGATAGTTTAGGTCACTATAATCGTGATAATATAACCGTGATCATTTAGGTCACTATAATCGTGATAATACTGATAACCGTGATAGTTTAGGTCACTATAATCGTGATAATATAACCATGATCATTTAGGTCACTATAATCGTGATAATACTGATAACCGTGATAGTTTAGGTCACTATAATCGTGATAATATAACCGTGATCATTTAGGTCACTATAATCGTGATAATACTGATAACCGTGATAGTTTAGGTCACTATAATCGTGATAATACTGATAACCGTGATAGTTTAGGTCACTATAATCGTGATAATATAACCGTGATCATTTAGGTCACTATAATCGTGATAATACTGATAACCGTGATAGTTTAGGTCACTATAATCGTGATAATATAACCGTGATCATTTAGGTCACTATAATCGTGATAATACTGATAACCGTGATAGTTTAGGTCACTATAATCGTGATAAATATAACCGTGATCATTTAGGTCACTATAATCGTGATAATACTGATAACCGTGATAGTTTAGGTCACTATAATCGTGATAATACTGATAACCGTGATAGTTTAGGTCACTATAATCGTGATAATACTGATAACCGTGATAGTTTAGGTCACTATAATCGTGAGAATACTGATAACCGTGATAGTTTAGGTCACTATAATCGTGATAATACTGATAAACGTGATAGTTTAGGTCACTATAATCGTGATAATACTGATAACCGTGATAGTTTAGGTCACTATAATCGTGATAATACTGATAACCGTGATAGTTTAGGTCACTATAATCGTGATAATATAACCGTGATAGTTTAGGTCACTATAATCATGATAATACTGATAACCGTGATAGTTTAGGTCATTATAATCGTGATAATACTGATAACCGTGATAGTTTAGGTCATTATAATCGTGATAATACTGATAACCGTGATCATTTAGGTCACTATAATCGTGATAATACTGATAACCGTGATAGTTTAGGTCACTATAATCGTGATAATATAACCGTGATCATTTAGGTCACTATAATCGTGATAATACTGATAAACATGATAGTTTAGGTCACTATAATCGTGATAATAAATGTACTAACCCTGACTACAGTCTCTGATCTGGTTTCTAATCTGCTTTAATGTGAGTCCAGTTGCTCAAAAGTGATAAAAACATAGGTTTTCTTTAGTAAAGAGGTTTTTCAATCTCTAATATAAGTCATACGTAGTTTTATGCATGCAATTTATGCATGTTAATGACTTTAGTTATTCCAGGTATCGGTCAGCGCTTTTCTGCATGCATTAATGAGCTCTGACATAAACAACATCTCATGAAGTCCTGACCTGCACTGGCTTTAAACAAGATCTTGCAGTGATGCATGTCAACATGTACACAGTACACTGGAAGATCGTCAAGGATCCACCTGCTGAAATCAATGGCATATTCCCAGCTTTGGTATTTTAGAGAGATGCACGAGCTCTCAGCATCGTGATCCTGGAAGATCTCTAAAAGCGAGGTTTTAACATCACATGCATTGATCATATCTGGACCTGAGAGGCTTCTTCTAGACCCGAAACATGGCCAGGTTCACCAAAAGCTCCCCTCAGAGCCAGCCTCCAGCCCTTCAGATCAACACTAGTCAATAATCAATAACACGTGGCTTCAAACAGGTCCGGTGTTATTCGATCATGAGGGCATTTACAGTCACCAAACCCTAATTCTCATATTTGACAGTTCGCACGAATTCATCTCGATGCAGACAAAAAAGAGCGAATTTAAATAGAGTTTTATATAAAATGTGTCGGTAATAGAAATGAGGAGCTGAACATTAAATCTCTCGTTTGATGAAGGTATTAGACAAAACAACCTGCATCTCAAAATGAACGTAAAACCGGAAAATCGGTGGTTTATGCGTGGAAAATAACGTGCGCAACGGTACAACACAAGCACGCACCGGAGCATGCATTCATATATAGATCGATTTATATCCACATCCATCGATAAATCATATAATCTACACCGTCTAAGGCGAAAACCATCGCTTACCGTGAAATACGACTCATAGATTCGTGCTCGGGCAACGAAACGCAAACTTTCTCTCTTCACACGAGCGCATTTTGTGCGTTAAGTCCGTTATTCCCAGTATTTCCAGTCAGGAATCCTCCCGTTTAATCACGCGCCGGTTTCTCGTTCCAGCGTTCTGTTCCGCGCGCTCCGGTTCGGGGTCCACCGTCACTGCGGCTGATGTTACGCCGCTTCTCCGGTGTTGTTGCTATGACACCGCGGACCGAATCCGGTGCAAGTGCTGCAGGATTTGAATAATTGCTTTCTAAACGGTTTAACCCGATGCGCGACGGCGCTCGTGACGCGTCATACGCGCTTACCTGCGTTCACTGGACGCGTCGCGCCTCTTTGTTGCTGCAGCTCAAATATGGGCAAGAAAACATATTCATGCGCATTCGGAACATGTTCATAAGCAGAGCGTCATGCACGAGCCGAAAAGTGACACGATGCAATAATATGCCATGAGTGCACAAATATATGACCCTGGAACACAAAAACAGCCATAAGGGTCAATTTTTGTGAAATTGAGATTTATGCATCATCTAAAGCATAATATTTCCATTGATGTGTGGTTTGTTATGATAGGACAATATTCTGAAAATCTGAGGGTACAAAACAACCTAAATATTGAGAAAATCACCTTTAAAGTTGTTCAAATAAAGCCTTAGCAATGCATATTAATAATCAACAATTAAGTTTTGATATATTTACGGTAGCAAATATCTTCATGGAACATGATCTTAATTTCTAATGATTTTTGTCATAAAATAAAAATGTATAATTTTAACAAATTATTAATAATAATAAACTATTACTATTAAGTTTCAGGTTTTGTCTTCTCCAGATGTTAACTGATGGACTGGAGTGCTGTGATGTTTTTATCAGACTCTCATTCTGACGGCACCCATTCACTGCAGAGCATCCATTGACTCTCATTCTGACGGCACCCATTCACTGCAGAGCATCCATTGACTCTCATTCTGACGGCACCCATTCACTGCAGAGCATCCATTGACTCTCATTCTGACGGCACCCATTCACTGCAGAGCATCCATTGACTCTCATTCTGACGGCACCCATTCACTGCAGAGCATCCATTGACTCTCATTCTGACGGCACCCATTCACTGCAGAGCATCCATTGACTCTCATTCTGACGGCACCCATTCACTGCAGAGCATCCATTGACTCTCATTCTGACGGCACCCATTCACTGCAGAGCATCCATTGACTCTCATTCTGACGGCACCCATTCACTGCAGAGCATCCATTGACTCTCATTCTGACGGCACCCATTCACTGCAGAGCATCCATTTACTCTCATTCTGATGGCACCCATTCACTGCAGAGCATCCATTGACTCTCATTCTGACGGCACCCATTCACTGCAGAGCATCCATTGACTCTCATTCTGACGGCACCCATTCACTGCAGTGCATCCATTGACTCTCATTCTGACGGCACCCATTCACTGCAGAGCATCCATTGACTCTCATTCTGACGGCACCCATTCACTGCAGAGCATCCATTGACTCTCATTCTGACGGCACCCATTCACTGCAGTGCATCCATTTCGCCAAACCTGATGAAGAAACGGCACCCATGATAATTTTTTGGTCAACTAC
>CM049836.1:27211649-27254149 GCA_027422435.1 Schizopygopsis pylzovi | reverse complement strand
CGCGTGGTTGAGTTGGAGCGGGTTTAAAGGCGGAGCGGGAACCTGACGGAGACGAGGCCGGAGGGTGATTAGCGCTAACGGAGGCGTTCGGGGCACAACGGTGCAGGAATGCATGGATACAGTAGATTGATCTGTGCTTCATGTGTCTCCGGCCGGCGGCTGCTTCTCATCCTCGGCGTGTTTGAACATCAGGATGGAGTTGTAGATCTTGAGGGCCGGGCCGAGCTTCACGCTCATGATCTTAACGATGTCTCGCTGCGTCAACAGAAGAAAGGCCTTCCCGTCGATTTGCTGGAGAGGGAATCAGCGTCAGTGTGTTTACCCGTCATGAAATCATAATGTCATCTTAAATATGACTAAATGAACTTAAACTGTATTTACAGTCTCTTCCTTCAAAACAGACTGATGCTTGCAGATAGCTAGAAAAATAATAACTATTCTCTGAAAAGACTGGAGTAATGATGCTGAAAATACAGCTTTGATCACAGAAATAAATTATAGCTTATCACATATTCACATAGAAAACAGCTGTTTTACATTATAATAATATTTCATTTTTAATGAAATAAATGCAGCTTTGATGAGCAGAATAGACTGTTTCAGAAAAATAAAAAAAATCATTTCAAACTTTATTCTCTCATAATTTAGCTTCTCAAGTTAAGTTTGTTCTGATTCTTAGGAAGTAGGATTAATTAGGAACATTCGCTCACAGCGGAGCAGGTGTGATTTCATGTGAATTTAAAAGGTGAAAGAGTAATGTGGTGTGTTTGAATTAAAGCGTCCGTGGCTGTACGTGGAGAAAGAATCACATTTGAAACTCGTTGAATTGCTCCTCAGCTCCACACGTACCTCCTCTCTGAACTGCTGGACCTGTTCCTCACAGCCGGGTAAAGAATGGATGAAATCAGCCACCTGAAACACACACACACACACACACACACACACACAACACAAATACTAAACATACACACACGCCATCTAACACAACATCACACACAAAATTCTAAATAACGAGTTTGTTTAGAACGACATGAAAAGTCATGGAAGATTTGAGTAATGCATTTTTTATCTCTCAGCGTTATCTGTGACAATATAGCCGCAACAATTATGGTCTATAGCACACACACACACATCACACACACACTACACACACTTAATCCACACATATCACACAAAAAAGGATGCACAGATTGTGGAAGTAGATATTTGATTATCTCACGTACATAACGTGTATGAAGCAGAAGCGTGTTCTCACCATTATGAGCAAAACATGCACACAACTAATATCCTGACACCCCTAAAATATAATCGGGCAAATATGCACACTCAAAAAGATTAGGCATATTGTGCGCTAAGTCCGGGTATGTCTCATACAAACAACCACAGACAACGACATAACTGCCAAGCAAAGTCTCTGAAGAACTTCACTTGACCCTGTAGAAGTTCTCACTCAGCAAGAGTGTCTCTGGAGCCGCGCCGGACTTTAATTAAACCCAGCATCTCCAGAGAGCATCTTCGGAACAACATTTCCATTTATTACAAAACCGCAGATCGACCTTCTCTGCTCCTCTCAGCTAATATCCAGAGCATATGTGCATTGATTTCCCAGCATAGACATCTGTATCAGCATTAGTGTGACTCACACGCATCTACAGCTGACTGACAGACAGCAGCATTAACCCACAGAACCTGCCCAGAATCCTTATTTTTTGGGGAACCAAATAAGAATGTTCTAGAAAGGTTTTCTGTAGCTTACACACACACGCACGCACGCACGCACACGCACACACACACACACACTCTCTCTCTCTCTCTCTCACACACTCAAAACAAAATTAACATTCCGTGAACCAAATACTAACATTCCCAGAATGTTCTAGAACCCCCCCCCAAAAAGACTAACATTCCTGGGACTTTCTGGGAACAAAAAAAACTAACATTCCCAGAACATTGTGGAGAAACATAAATACAATTCCTGGAATGTTCTGGGAACCAAAAACTAGCATTGCTGGAATTTTATGGGAACAAAAAAACTACAATTCCAAGAACATTATGGGACCAAGAAAAAAAAGAAAATTTCCGGGAACGTTCTGGGAACCAAAAACTAACATTCTGGGAACACACACTAACATTCCTGGAACGTTCTGGGAACCAAAAACTAACATTCTGGGAACACACACTAACATTTCTGGAACGTTCTGGGAACCAAAAACTAACATTCTGGGAACACACACTAACATTCCTGGAACGTTCTGGGAACCAAAAACTAACATTCCGGGAACCAAAAACTAACATTCTGGGAACGTTCTGGGAACCAAAATCTAACATTCTGGGAACACACACAAACATTCCTGGAACGTTCTGGGAACCAAAAACGAACATTCTGGGAACACACACTAACATTCCTGGAACGTTCTGGGAACCAAAAACTAACATTCCGGGAACCAAAAACTAACATTCTGGGAACGTTCTGGGAACCAAAATCTAACATTCTGGGAACACACACAAACATTCCTGGAACGTTCTGGGAACCAAAAACGAACATTCCTGGAACGTTCTGGGAACCAAAATCTAACATTCTGGGAACACACACAAACATTCCTGGAACGTTCTGGGAACCAAAAACGAACATTCCTGGAACGTTCTGGGAACCAAAATCTAACATTCTGGGAACACACACTAACATTCCTGGAACGTTCTGGGAACCAAAAACTAACATTCTGGGAACACACACTAACATTCCTGGAACGTTCTGGGAACCAAAAACTAACATTCTGGGAACGTTCTGGGAATCAAAAACTAACATTCCGGGAACACAAATTAACATTCCGGGAACGTTCTGGGAACCAAAATCTAACATTCCTGGAACGTTCTGGGAACCAAAAACTAACATTCTGGGAACGTTCTGGGAACATTCTGGGAACCAAAATCTAACATTCCTGGAACGTTCTGGGAACCAAAAACTAACATTCTGGGAACGTTCTGGGAACCAAAATCTAACATTCTGGGAACGTTCTGGGAACCAAAAACTAACATTCTGGGAACGTTCTGGGAATCAAAAACTAACATTCCGGGAACACAAATTAACATTCCGGGAACGTTCTGGGAACCAAAAACTAACATTCCGGGAACGTTGTGGGAACCAAAAACTAAAATTCCCAGAACATTCCGGGAACCAAAAAAACGAACGTTCTCAGAACATTCTGGGAAGCAGATCTTCAGGCCTGCTTGTTCCCGCTAATGAAGACGCTGCAGATGTGATTAGGATGCAGGCCTGCAGGGACGGCTGTGAGAGGCTCTTTATTACCATCACACTCTTTTATCAAAGGCTTCAAATGAGACATTGGAGCAATCTTTAATTCACCCAGGAATCGATGGGGTTTTCACAGAGCACAGGAAAATAGAACAGGAACTCTTGTCTGGATCCATTAGATGTTCAGACCGTAGGGTTTAGTTCACATCATATACAGCGCTCATGTTTGTCTGAAAGCTTCCACAGTTAAAAGAGCTCAAACCACAACAGCCAATCAGACGACAGCAGAGCCACACCCTCCTCAGCAAACACATGTGGTTTTCATTGGGCTGCTTGTACAGCATCTTGTCAGCTGGTAAGGACTGTTTGTTTGTTCACCTCATCTGTTAAATCAGTAATAATCCGACTGCATTGAGAGTCGTTGAGTGTAAATACCGGTCATTATTCTGCATTAAACACGCAGCTCTGACTCCATCAATCCCGACTCAATTCCTCTTCGAGCCCTTCAGTGCGAGTGTTTGCCTATAAATAACGACTCATAAATCCTGCTAACACACCTCAGTACAGCTCTGAACGCTGCCACGCTAAAGCAGGGTAAAGCACAGTAAAGCGTAAGCTCTTAAAGAGACAGCGCACTATATTCCTGCAGCGACTGTGTGCTTTATATTAATAATCAAACAACAAAATCACTCTCTGCTCTCGACTGAAGGACTTTTGTAGCTTTAATAAGAAACAAAGCAAGTTTCATTCTTACAGTGAACTCTAGTAGTCTGTTAACTGAATACTTTAGACTTGTATTAAAACAACTTAAAGCACTGTTTGTTTCATTTGTATCTTTTTTTATTACTGGCAGTTTAATTATTTTCAATAAATTTGAGGACTTTATTTTTTTTACTAATATTAGTTACTCTGAGAATCGTGATATTTCGCTGGTCTCTAAAATGTAGATGCAACCTTATTTACAGAAAATACATATTTGATATACATCACTATCTTTAAATAAACTTTCATATACAGTTTTGGCCCACTAATAATGGTGATTATGGTTTTTGTCATAACCGAGCAGCCCTAGGTGTGTTTATCCTCACCTCCTGGACGGTCCAGTGTGTGACGCGACTGGCCTGGACGCCGGTCACGCCGGGCAGAAGCTTACAGTGCTGTTCCCAGCACAGCGGCAGATCACGACTCGGATGAGCAGACATCGCTGAGAGGAAGACGGACTGATGCAGCGCCTCGCCACGCTCTGAAACACACACAGACAGACACACACACACACACACGCACACACACACACACACACGACACACACACACACACACACACACACACACACACACACACACGCACACACACACACACACACACACACACACACACTCAGTCACTGCGGGAAAACAACACCAGCGTTCAGATCGACTCAACATCAGATCTAAAGAAGATCCAATGAAAGATTTCACTAGAACTCTCAAACTGATCCGAGATCAGCCGCCACGGTAAAATGATTGAAAAAAGTATGGATATATCCGAACGCACATACGCCATCAGAAATAAAACAGATTTAAAGGCTAATCAACATTATTATTTACCAGTTATGAGATAATAGTTCCGTCAAACGATTAATCACATCCAAAATAAAAGTTTTTGTTTACATAATAATATATATGTATGTGTACTGTGTATATTTATTATGCATATATACTAAAATACAAAATACCGAGATATCAACAGTAACGCAATTCAGCCAAAAAATGAATACGAGATATTAATTTTTGCTCATATTCACCAGCCCTAGTTCAGATGAATCCAGCGCAACGGACACAAACAATGTGCAATAATTGTAATATATTTTATTGTGCAATGTGCAATCTTTTTTTTTTTTTATAGTGTAAAATATTTTTAGGGATATATGTCTGTGTGCATGGATTGAATTGATGTTGCTGCTGTAACAATATAAGTTCCTGTGAAGGATTAATAAAGCATTTTAATAATAATAATAAACGGCTGCCGCTCGTGTCAGGGCTCGTTTGATCCTAAAGGGCAAAATAAAGCACTTTCGGTCTGATTACGGGGTTCAGAAATGTTTTTATGTGTCGACACAAACGGCTCTGAGCTCTCGTCTCGCTCTAATGTTCCTGGCAAGAGCGGCGCGTTTTAGACGCTCCGCTGAGGACGATCTGGCCACACAAACGGCTCTAAAGGGACCCAAAGAGCTGCTAAATGAACACTAGACAGCCTGCTAACCAGCACGGACGAGAAAACAGAGGTCAGTGCAAGAGAGAGAATTAGATTACGTCTCAATCAGGCCTAATATTGTAGAGTAAGAAGGGTTTCTGTCAAGGTCCATACTCCATACATTACATGTTTAGTAATTGTAATACATAGTAAAACAAAATGTACAAGATGAGTTTGTTTTTTCATGAGGTTTAGAGAAACGGATGCTCTGCAGTGAATGGGTGCCATCAGAATGAGAGTCAATGGATGCATCTGCAGTAAATGGGTGCCGTCAGAATGAGAGTCAATGGATGCTCTGCAGTGAATGGGTGCCGTCAGGATGAGAGTCAATGGATGCTCTGCAGTGAATGGGTGCCGTCAGGATGAGAGTCAATGGATGCTCTGCAGTAAATGGGTGCCGTCAGAATGAGAGTCAATGGATGCACTGCAGTGAATGGGTGCCGTCAGAATGAGAGTCAATGGATGCTCTGCAGTGAATGGGTGCCGTCAGAATGAGAGTCAATGGATGCTCTGCAGTGAATGGGTGCCGTCAGAATGAGAGTCTGATAAAAAACATCACAGCGCTCCAGTCCATCAGTTAACATCAGAAGCTGAAACTAATCCAGCATTAAGACGTTTATAACCGAGTCCATTTTTATCAGACTCCCATTCTGACGGCACCCATTCACTGCAGAGGATCCATTTCTCCAAACCTGATGAAGAAACAAACTCATGATCATTTTTAGGTGAACTGTCCCTTTTACACCAAAAGAGAAACGAAATCTCATGCTGATGTTTTCTGGTCTAATTCTCAAACATCAGATCTCGGACTGAGACACAAATACTGAAGAGCATCACGGGGTGCCGGCGCACAGGACACTGACATCATGAGATCGATGCGAGACAGACACGCACTCTCTCTCACACACACACACACACACACACACACACACCACACACACACACACACACACACACACACACTGTGTTGCTGCAGGGGGGTGTTTGGTACAATGACATTCACTCTGATCCACGTCGCCACCTGTGTCCCGTTACACAAGCCGTTGCCATGGCGATTGTCACAGTGCATCGTCGTCTGAGCAACTGTTTGCAATCTGTTGTGTCACATGATCAGGAGAGATCAGGTCTGATGACGAGGACGCGAGCGGACGGCGCCACTAACGATTAGAGTCTCACAGCTCGCACATCACCGCGGGACGCAAAAGAGCAGCATAGCAGAGACAGAGAGAGAGTGTGTGTGTGTGTGTGCGCACGTGCGTGTGATGAGCTGACACACAGAGATAGACATACACCAACACACACACGCACAAACCTGGATTCATCACACACACACACTCACAAACCTGGATTCATCACATACACACACACACACTCACAAACCTGGACTCATCACACACACACACACACACTCACAAACCTGGACTCATCACACACTCACACACTCACAAATCTGGACTCATCACACACACACACTCACACACTCACAAACCTGGACTCATCACACACACTCACAAACCTGGACTCATCACACACACACACTCACACACTCACAAACCTGGACTCATCACACACTCACAAACCTGGACTCATCACATACACACACACTCACAAACCTGGACTCATCACACACACACACACACGCACACACACACACACAGTCACAAACCTGGACTCATCACACACACAAACCTGGACTCATCACACACACTCACAAACCTGGACTCATCACACGCACGCACGCGTGTATATATATATATATACAAATTTGGAAATAGATTTATCGGCCAACATATCGGTTATCGGCTTTCAAATATAAAGAGTTATCAGTATCGGCACAAATGTTCATACCGGTGCATCCCTATTAACTAGTACTCTCAATGTTTATGTTGTCTTCTCTTGTCATCTACATATAATTCTCCCAATTGTAATAATTATATGTTTATTTTAAATGCTCATACTGATCAATAATGCTAAATGTAGATGAACAAATGTCTCGTCTCATACCTAGTCAGCCTCGCCTACGTATGATAGCTAAACAGAACTATATTTGCAGCATCGTTGCTTTTGCTTTATGCAGTTTTTTAATAAAAGTATCGATCTATTTTGTTGCTCACTAGGGCTTTTCACATTTGAAACTGTTAACCCTGGGTCAGCTAAACCCTGGATAAGCTGAATCCTGGGTTATCTGTAATCACGTTTCACACTGCTCACACTATACCTGGGGTTAACTGTTAACCCTGGGTCATCTAAACCTGAATCCTGGGTTATCTGTAATCACGTTTCACACTGCTCACATTATACCTGAGGTTAACTGTTAACCCTGGGTCATCTAAACCTGAATCCTGGGTTATCTGTAATCACGTTTCACACTGCTCACACTATACCTGGGGTTAACTGTTAACCCTGGGTCATTTAAACCCTGGATAAGCTGAATCCTGGGTTATCTGTAATCACGTTTCACACTGCTCATACTATACCTGGAGTTAACTGTTAACCCTGGGTCATCTAAACCCCGGATAAGCTGAATCCTGGGTTATCTGTAATAATGTTTCACACTGCTCATACTATACCTGGAGTTAACTGTTAACCCTGGGTCATCTAAACCCTGGATAAGCTGAGTCCTGGGTTATCTGTGACCATGTTTCACACTGCTCATACTATACCTGAGGTTAACTGTTAACCCTGGGTCATCTAAACCTGAATCCTGGGTTATCTGTAATCACGTTTCACACTGCTCGCACAATACCTGAGGTTAACTGTTAACCCTGGGTCATTTAAACCCTGGATAAGCTGAATCCTGGGTTATCTGTAATCACGTTTCACACTGCTCATACTATACCTGGGGTTAACTGTTAACCCTGGGTCATTTAAACCCTGGATAAGCTGAATCCTGGGTTATCTGTAATCACGTTTCACACTGTTCATACTATACCTGGGGTTAACTGTTAACCCTGGGTCATCTAAACCCCGGATAAGCTGAATCCTGGGTTATCTGTAATAATGTTTCACACTGCTCATACTATACCTGGAGTTAACTGTTAACCCTGGGTCATCTAAACCCTGGATAAGCTGAGTCCTGGGTTATCTGTGACCATGTTTCACACTGCTCATACTATACCTGAGGTTAACTGTTAACCCTGGGTCATCTAAACCTGAATCCTGGGTTATCTGTAATCACGTTTCACACTGCTCGCACAATACCTGAGGTTAACTGTTAACCCTGGGTCATCTAAACCTGAATCCTGGGTTAACTGTAATCACGTTTCACACTGCTCACACTATACCTGGGGTTAACTGTTAACCCTGGGTCATCTAAACCTGAATCCTGGGTTAACTGTAATCACGTTTCACACTGCTCACACTATACCTGGGGTTAACTGTTAACCCTGGGTCATCTAAACCTGAATCCTGGGTTATCTGTAATCACGTTTCACACTACTCACGCTTTACCTGGGGTTAACTGTTAACCCTGGGTCATCTAAACCCTGGATAAGATGAATCCTGGGTTATCTGTAATCACGTTTCACACGGCTCACACTATACCTGGGGTTAACTGTTAACCCTGGGTCATCTAAACCTGAATGATGGGTTATCTGTAATCACGTTTCACACTGCTCACACTATACCTGAGGTTAACTGTTAACCCTGGGTCATTGTTGCCGTTTATGTCTTTAGATCAGCGGAGATTGAGGAACAGCTGATCGTATCTGTACAGGCAGGGATGGCCATTTTTAAATCAATTTAGTAGCAGAGCTACTTCAAGCGATTTAGGGCTGGAAGTCCATTTATCATTTGCTGAAACTTCTGCGTCTTCATGAAGAGCGCAGGTCATGGTTGCTTAGCATCGGCAGACACCATGGGAGCGCAAGCTACCGAGCGCTTTGGAAAGAAGGAACGTTAAATGCTAACCCTAACCGTTTTAAACGCATTTTTAGGCACGACATGTGAACGGCCGCATGAGATGCACAAAGGCAAGAACACAAAGACAAAAGTACAAAAGAAAGAAAACAAGGAGCAAAGTATGTGAATATATCTTTGAATTTATTTCCATCTTTTGATATTTCTTCTCACCGGCTGCAGTTTACACGAGGCGCGTTTCCTGTTACTGATATGACACGAGCCTCGCTGCTCAAGTTCTGATTGGCTGTCTGTTGCCAAGCAACAAGCAAACACTGAACAAACTTAGCAGGGTTTCATAACCCCGGGTAACATGTGGTGCTAACACCGCTTTCAAATTATAGGTGTGACACGTGTCTTTACCCGGGGTTAAAAGCGGTGTTTAGAACGACGATAACCCATGGTTAAGCGCAGTGTGAAAAGCCCTATTGTGTTTCTGTCTTTAGGGAAGGGCTTGGATGAAGCGCATTTGGCTCTAGATACATAAATAAATGTGAACTGAATAAAGTGAGTCGTTTGCTGTGAGACACTAAAAACACCAGATCACGAGCTGCTCGCGTGTAAATGAACACCGCGCCCTGCTTCACTCTGAAACACAGAATTAAATCACAGCCTTTGTCTTTTAATAATCGCACCATCTCTGTTTGGGTTCGAGCTCGTCTCTCAAGCGTCAGTAAATGAAGGAGCGAATGCGTCAGAACAGATCATTTCTTTAGGAAACACGTACAGATGAGACGTTTAACAAAAAGTAAAAAGTAAAGAGTTTCGTTATTATTGAAGACAAATAATTATACTGAATGACAGCTTACATCACATCGCATCAAACCAACAAATAACTACAAAGAAGTAACTGCTGGATTTACAGAATACAGAAATGTGTTCTGCTCGAGATCAGCGGCGGTGAGCAAAACACTATAAACGCTCACCTGAGATTACGCTGTTCACATCAATGTCGTCCTCCTCATCCTTGATACGCAGATACTTCGTGGACTGAGAGAGTCTGAAAAGATAGAACAAATCTAAACAAATTCTACAAATATAACTCACACACACACACACATCTCTCTCCTCTCTCACTCACACACACACACACACACACACGCTCTCTCTCTCACTCACGCACACACACACGCTCTCTCTCTCACTCACGCACACACACACACACGCACTCTCTCATACACACACACGCACGCACACACACATACACACACACGCTCTCTCTCTCTCCTCACACCACACACACACACACACACACTCTCTCTCTCTCTCTCACTCACACACACACACACACTCTCTCTCTCTCTCACTCACACACACAACACACACCACACACACACACAACACACACTCTCTCTCACTCACGCACACACACACTCACACACACTCTCTCATACACACACACACAAACGCACGCACACATACACACACACACAATCTCTCTCTCACACACACACACACACACACACGCACGCACGCACACATACACACACACACACTCTCTCTCACTCACGCACACACACACACTCACACACACTCTCTCATACACACACACACACGCACGCACACATACACACACACACAATCTCTCTCTCACACACACTCTCTCATACACACACACACACGCACGCACAATACACACACACACAATCTCTCTCTCACACACACACACACACACTCTCTCATACACACACACACACACATACACACACGCACTCTCTCACTCACACACACACACACACACACACACACTCACTTTTGTGCACGCACACACACACACACACACACACACACAACTTTTAAGGTAAACAGGGACCTGAAGCCTGAAAAAGCTGATTATGCAAACTTTTAATGAATGGATGAAAATAGCCATTTTTATTTTATGCCAAAAATCATTTAGATATTAAGATCATGTTCCATGAAGATATTTATAAAATGTCCAACCATAAATATATCAAAACTTAATTATTGATTAGTAATATGCATTGCTAAGAACAACTTTAAAGATGATTTTCTCAATATTCAAATGTTTTTGCATCCTCAGATTCCAGATTTTCAAATATTGTCCGATCATAACAAACCATACATCAATGTAAAGATGATCACCTGCTGGGTAAGTGAGCTCTCTTCCCGAGGAGCGACGGCGTCAGCGGCTCGTCTTTGAGCTCTTTCTTCAGCATCGCAGGCCGACCGCGCAGACGAGGAGCCATCATCATCATCACCCTGAGACAGACAGACACGTTATCCTCCTCCACTACCACTCAGACTATTACAACTGTGCCGTTTATTGACGAATTGCTGAAATATAATAATATAAAAAATGAAACTAATAAACATGACAAAAGCATACAACAAAAATACTACAAATTAAGCAAAAAATTGGAAAAATCTATATAAAGCTGAAATAATATAAACAATATGAAACATCTTATTAGTAAAATAGAAACTGAAATAAGTTAAAATAAGTTGAAGCATTAGTGGAAATAAATGAAAATGAAAATGGAACTACAAATTAAACTTAAATAGCAATATGTTTTACTTACAAAATGACTAAAAAAAATTCGAAACGTTGAAAATTCATAGAAATAATGCCGATATAAAATTAAATTTAAATATTATATTTAAAAAACAAAATGAGAAACTTACATTTAAGGTGAAGTGCTATTATTACTAACTAAATAAATAAATACATAATTAAAATGGAACTAAACTAAAATTAAACCTAAATAGTAATATTATTAAAAAAACAAACTAACAAAAATGACAAAAGCATAATTTTTGTTTTAATTTATGAAAAATAAATAAATACATTTCTCTAAAAACAAATTAAATTAAAACGATCAAAACCATTATTTTATTTAAATAATACTAAAATAAATACAAATTGAAATATATAATACTTAAACTAAACTAAATCTAAAACTGAAAAAAATATTAAGTTGAAGATCTGAAATTGATAATTAAAATTATTTAAATAAATAAGCTAATTGATCCTGGAACTTTATTGTATTGATTTTTATTATTTTACTTTATTGTATTAATTGTCCTTTATTTTATTGATTATTGTAAGGTTAATCGATGACTGAATAAAAAAACTTATTTGACAAAAACAAAATATAAAACAAATTATAATAAAAATGACTAAAATAAAAAATAAACTAAATTAAAATAAAAAATAAATATTTTAATTCAAAATATTACAAAAAATTATAACAGTATAATATAAATAATGCTAAAAAATATTAATTCACTTCTAAAATGCTAAAAAACATGCTTAATTTAGTCCTAATGATGAGATTATTTTCATCCGGTTGTGTCTTGAGTCAGACTACAGGTGTTCAGGGAGCACTGAAGTGCATTGTGGGATACGGTCTCTCAGTCTCAGACCTGTTGTCCTCGTCCTCGTCTGGACACAGACGTTTGGTCTTCTGCACAAAGTTGACCGGGATGAAGGTGATCTGCTTCTCTCCTCCGAGCCGGTCGGGAAGCACCACCTCCTTCTTCATGTTCATGTCAGAATACGGGCAGCCGAAGGCACTGAGAGACACAGAGAGATACAGTATGACCAGCTGTAGAGTAATACAGACGTGTTCACTTACAGCCTCAGCAGTGCTGCCGAACTAGCAACCTTTTAAACGCACCTCGCAACAAATCTAGCAACTTTATCTTATAAACGCACCACGCAACAAATGTAGCACTATCTATAAATGCACAACGCAAGCATAATGTTTGCAACTTTTAATCTTATGAAACGCACATACGCAATAAATGTAGCACTTTTCTCTAAAAAGCACAACGCAACAATGTAGCAACTTTATCTAAAACGCACTCGCAACAACCATTAGCATCTTTATCTTAAATAATACGCACAACCAACAAATGTAAAATGCAACTATATAATACTTAAAACGCAAACGCAACTAATGTAGCAACTTTATCTTATAAACGCACAACGCAACAAATGTAGCAACTTTATCTTAAAACTGCAAACGCAACAAATTAGCAACTTTATAATTCAAAAAGCTAATACGCAACAAATGTAGCAACTTTATCTTATAAACGCAATCGCAACAATATGTAGCAACTTTATTGCTAAAAAGCACCTGCTAACAAATCATAGCAACTTTATCTTATAACGCACAACACAACAAATGTAGCAACTTTATCTTATAAATCGCACAACACAACAAATGTAGCAACTTAATCATTATAAATGCACAATCGCAACAAATGTCAGCAACTTTATCTTATAAACGTCACAACGCAACAAATGTAACAACTTTATCTTCTAAACGCACAACGCTAACAAATGTAGCAACTGCTTATCTTATAACGCACACTCGCAACAATGTAGCAACTTTATCTTATAACGTACAATGTCAGAAAGTGTAGCAAGCTTTCTGAAACGCACTCGCAGACACAGATGTAGCAACTGTTTTCGTCCATAAACGCACCTGCAGACAAATCTAGCAACGTTTATCTTATAAACGCACAACAAGCAATGTAGCAACTTTATCTTATACGCACAACCAACAAATGTAAGCAACTTTTTCTTATCAAATACGCACCAACGCAACAAATGTAGCAACTTTTTCTTACAAACGCACCTCGCAACAAATGTAGCAACTTTATCTTATAAACGCACAACGCAACAAATGTAGCAACTTTATCTTATAAACGCACAACGCAACAAATGTAGCAACTTTATCTTATAAACGCACAACGCAACAAATGTAGCAACTTTTTCTTATAAACGCACAACGCAACAAATGTAGCAACTTTATCTTATAAACGCACAACGCAACAAATGTAGCAACTTTATTCTTAGATATTAAAAAAATATATGTTTTATATATTTTTATATAATATGCATGTAAATCTTTTCAAAATATATATACTGTGTGTGTGAGTATTTATATATGCATAATAAATATACACAGCACACATATGTATATACATATATATATATATAATGCACATTTTTAATTTGGATGCGATTAATCATTTGACACCCCTAATTATAGCATATTATATTATTTTAGACTGCAATTAGAATTGCATAAATAATGCATTAAGATTAACAGTTTAAAAACTGAATACTGAAATATGAAACGATAACTTGATATGTTTCTCATCCTAAACTATAACACATAATAAGCTGATTTATAATAAAGCATTAATAACGATGAAGCTCCAGCAGACGAGGTGGTAGAAGATTACAAAGTCTCTTTGATTGCTCATATTAATATTGTATTAAATTATGCATTCATTCATTATGCTTCAGTTGCCGTAGTTTACTGTAATAATGGTTTCAGGCGTCTCATATAAACAGATTCTGAGCGTCAAACTCATTTAACTCTGGAGGACGCTCATTAAAGTCCACAAGCACAGAAACGCCGGATGCAACGCTTCTGATTAAAGAGCTAGTCTTCGTATGCAAATGCATGTAAATGAGCTTTTAATGAAGCAAGACCAGTCAATTCTCAGCAGAGTCTTGCTGCTTTCTAAAATAAGCCGTATGGACGTGCTGGATTGATTCTCCGGTGATTATATATATTATAGGGAAAGGTGAGCTACAGGAATAGCAGCGCTGCTGGTTGCATGACTTTATGAAGGAGAAAACGCAGGGTTGATGTGATCCTGGAGCACAAAACCAGTCTTAAGGCCAAAGTATACTTCACTGTGTACGTGAGGGACAGCGTATAGTGCGCGTGACGCGGCTTTCGTCATCAGAATAGTATGCGCGTATACAATAGTATACAATAATAATAATCTATAATTTTGACCCATACAATGTATCGTCGGTTATTGCTACAAATATAGCTGTGCTGCTTATGACTGTCTCCAGGGTCACGTATGTGATGCGATCTGGGAAAACACGTCGGGTGTCACGCTGGGACGTTTTCAGGAAATAAAAAAAAATTGGTTGAATGTAATTTTTTTTGTCAAAATGAGGTTTTCATTCAATTATAATTCTATAACATCTTGTCTATCATCTCTGAAAATATCTTGTTATAATGGACTATTTCACATCCAGAGATGAAGGATCGGATGATGACGTTACTAAACAGAAGTATCATCCGTAACGGTAGTCTGTTTGTGTAACGATGCAGTATAACGCTCCTTACAGACAGCTCTCGTTAAACACCTGAAGTGAAACCAGCTTTCATATGATATCAAAACCTAAAAAAGGTCATATCGCTCATATTGTGTGTGTGGCTGGGGTCACGGTCGATTCTGAGCAGATGCTACGGAGAGAAACACTACAGCAGTAAACTCTCTCAAACGCTGAACTGCAGCTGCCAGGCCTATTTCACATTTGAATTGAATTAATTCAATGATCAGTCAGTTATGGCTGAGAAGTTCAGGTGTGTGTGAGCGTCTCTCACCTGTGGTGTCCGGTGTATTTTGCTCCTTTGATGTGGCCGATGCCCCTGCAGCCCGGGGTTGGACACACACCCTGCGTCACGGAGCTCTTCGTGTCTGACAGCCCTGCGTGAGCTTCAGAAACACACACACACACACACACACACACACACACACACACACTGAATAAGTGCGGGACCTCAGCCTGCAGTAGAAAGGTGTTTATACAGCGTTACTCGTCCTCTAGTGAGCAGCAGCTAGTTCAGTTCATCACACTCACACACTCACACACACACACACGATAAGAGCACTTCATACATCATACTAAACACAGTAAAATTTTATATCTCTCAGGTCAGGCCAGTAATTCATCATGTGATCTATAAGTGTGGCATAATGGGAACACACACACACACACACACACACACACACACACACACACACACACACAAACAGTCTCACACACACATTCTCTCACACATACACACACACACACACACACACACACACACACACACACACACACACACACACACACACACACACAGTCTCTCACACATACACAGTCTCGCTCACACACACACACACACACACACAATCTCACTCACACACACACAGTCTCACTCTCTCTCTCTCACACCCACACACACACACAGTCTCACTCTCTCTCCCTCACACCCACACACAGTCTCTCACAGTCTCTCACACATACACAGTCTCGCTCACACACACAAAGAGTCTCACTCACACACACACACAGTCTCACTCTCCCTCTCTCACACCCACACACAGTCTCTCTCACACACACACACACACACACACACACACAGTCTCTCACACATACACAGTCTCGCTCACACACACACACACACCCCCACACACACCCCCACACCCCCACACACACCCCCACACACACAGTCTCTCACACATACACACACACACACAGTCTCTCACACTCACACACACACACACAGTCTCTCACACATACACACACACACACACACAGTCTCTCACACCCACACACACACACACAGTCTCACACACACACACACACAGTCTCACACACACACACACAGTCTCTCACACTCACACACACACACACAGTCTCTCACACATACACACACACACACAGTCTCTCACACTCACACACACACACACAGTCTCTCACACATACACACACACACACACACAGTCTCTCACACTCACTCACACACACACACACACACACACACACACACACACAGTCATGTGTAAATTAGTGCCTAAACGCTCAAATGCACGCAAAAAAGTGTCAAAATGCAGCACTTAGTGATTATTCATGTAAACCCTCGTCGGTTATGTAATAAATGAACGTAAAGAGTTGAGGAAGTTTTGGTCATATGGCCCACTAATAATCGCTTTAAATAATCGTGATTATGATTTTAGTCATAATCGAGCAGCCCTAAGCTTCAGAGTCACAGATGTTTTCCTCAAAAAACAATCTCTTTACGACTGAAGACAGACAGACATGACATCTTGCATGAGAAGGGGGTGTAAAGTTTTGTTCTGCTAGTGATCTACTCCTTTAACGAACTCATTGTTCACTTCTTTAGCCTGTAGCTCAGAACTAGAGCGTGCACATCTCACAGGTGATGATCTGAATAAACTCAAACCCTGGATTCTAGCGTCTGTGGAGTGATTGTGAGAGAGACTCACGGGGCGGAGGTTCGAGCGCGTGACCCGTTCTGGAGCACCAGCCCATGGGATGAAGATCCGGCAGGTCTGAATCCACCCAGAAATCAAACTTCTCCTGCCAGCCGTCAAAATGCACCTGAGCAACAATAACAGATCGCCATTCCTTCAGATTCAGTTTCTCTAGGTCTAAAAATGAATGATTTTATGTGTCCTTACTAATATAATAACAATAAATGATGTAGAATTACATGCATATGGCAAGTACATGTAGTTAATATTAATCAGTACTTAATGTATAATTACACTGTAACAAGGACACCTGTACAATAAAATGTAACCAATCATTTTGAATGAATGATGCATTATTGTGTATATCTTACTTTTCTTCACAGATAGAATTATATATATTTACTGTCATTTAAACGTTTTGGGTTCAGGATGATTTACATGTTGAAAGATTTATTAAAAGTGACGGTAAAGACATTAACAATGTTAGAAATGATTTCTATTTCAAATAAACGCTGTTCTTTTGAACTTTCTGCTCATCTGTGAATCCTGTTGAGCTGTTTTCAACATTGATAATAATCAGAAATGTTTCATATTATTATGATTTCTGAAGATCATGTGACACTGAAGACTGGAGTAATGATGCTGAAAATACAGATTTGATCTCAGAAATAAATTATAGCTTAAAACATATTCACTTAGAAAGCATCTGTTTGTAATCATAAAAATATTTCAAATTTTTACTGTATTTTTGATCAAATAAATTGAGCTTCGGTTAGCAATCTTAATTACTCCAAACTTTTGAAAAGCACTGTAGGTGTACGTCTCAGCTCATGGACATGTAGTCAAAGCTGAAGAACAATCATGAGCTCATGTGACCGATGTATGAGACTAGAAATGATTTGGAGAGATGGATCGTTAGTACATCAAAGCGTGCAGATGATGTGATCAGTCGAGCTGTGAAACTCTTCCTCACTTTGACTCTGTGGTCTTCGGTGTCGGTGATGGTGGCCACGCGGATCATCATCGGGTTTCTTCGGTCCACCGCCTCCAGCTTCATGTGCGTCTGGAAGCCGTGTGGAGATCTCTGCAGGAACACAGACGCACTCATCTACCACCACGTATTATACATACACTATATTGCCAAAAGTATTGGCACCCCTTCTAATGAAAGGTTTGACTGCTTTAGTAATCTCCATGAGTACAAATCTTAGTGTTTAAGCATATAATGATATTCTAGGGAATCTAATTGTATATCAACAGTTTGTACTCTTTTCTATTCTAACATGACAGTGTCTCTGTGTATAAGACAAGAATCAAAGAGAAATGATGATTCAGTCAGTGTGGAAGAACTTGACTGGTCTGCAGAAAGCAGCTGAACACCTCTGGTGTGACTTTAAATGAGCCACAAACTCATCACCAAACACCAATGACTTGTACATTCATTATATGGACAAAAGTATTGACACCCCTTCTTTAGAAGAGAAAAAGGCACTTCCAAACTGTGCAACAAAGAAACTAATGTACTTAAATTATATTTCCATCTCTGTTGCACCAGTTTTGAAGTGTATGAGATGACTGAACACATATGTACAAGTCATTGGTGTTTGGTGATGAACACGGTCATGTTAGAATAGAAAAGAGTTCTGTACAAACTGTTGCAATAAAATTAAGATTCCTCTAGAATATCATTATATGCTCTAAACATTAAGATTTGTACTCATGGAAATTACTAAAGTAGTCAAACCTTTCATCAGAAGGGGTGCCAATACTTTTGGCAATATAGTGTATATGTATGTATATATATATATACTACATGTATTGTGTTAAGCTAACTGAGTCACAGCTTGCATATCATCGCTCTTTTGTTGGTTTTGATTGCTTCTATTGTCCTCTTGTGTAAGTGGTTTTAGATAAAAGCGTCTGCTAAGTGACTAACTGTAATGTAAATATATAAAGAAGCATGTCTCACCACACTGAAGGCTTCGCTGGGAGCCGCAGACGCACCCGAGTCCTCCATATATTCCTCCCAGACGAAGTGCTCTGGATTCGGGTGTCCTACAACAATCACACACAAGCTGACCTCACGACACAAGCACACGGTTTACACACGTTTCTAACGCCATTTCTTCAGGTTCAACATCTCCAACATGCTTTGCAGTATAATAGAGAAGAAGAAAATTAAAACTGTTATCAAACATTTTTGGATGAACCTCAAGAAACTAATAAGTCACATAATAAGATTCTACATTCGTTAACTAACAATAACAAATACTTCTTAAGTCTTTAGTAATCTTAGTTAATGTTCATTTCAACATTCATATAGTTAATGCAAACATTGTGTCTGTTAATATTATGTAATGGATACAAATTGTACAAAATATGGTAACAAACATATTGCTCATTGTTAGTTTATGCATTATGCTTTTTTTATTATATTATTAATTAACTTAGTTAGATTAAGTAAAGTTACAGGAGCTTGCTTTAAAGTGTCACCCAAAATTATCATATTATATTATATAATACTATATTGTATAATACTATATTATATTACATTATACTATATTATACTATACTACACAATACTATATTGTATTATACTATATTATATTTTATCACACTCTATACTATATTATACTATACTATACTGTATTATATTATACTATACTATATTACACTATATTGTATTATACTATACTATATTAAATTATACTATATTATATTATACTACACAATAATGTATTGTATTATAGTATACTATATTACATTATACTATACTACACTATACTAATTAAATTATACTATATTATACTATACTACAATATACTATATTATATTATACTGTATTGTATTATATTATACTACATTGTATCATACTATACTACACTATATTAAATTAAATTATACTATACTGTATTATATTATACTTTATACATTATACATACTAAAATATACTATATTATATTATACTCGACTATATTGTATTATATTATACTATACTATATTACATTATACTATAGTATATTATATCATACTACACTATACTGTATTGTATTATACTATACTATATTACATTATACATACTAAAATATACTATTTTATATTATACTCGACTATATTGTATTATATTATACTATATTATACTATACTGTATTATACTATACTACACTATACTGTTTCGTATTATACTATACTATATTACATTATACATACTAAAATATACTATTTTATATTATACTCGACTATATTGTATTATATTATACTATACTGTATTATACTATACTACACTATACTGTATTAAATTATAGTATACTATATTACACTATACTATAGTATATTATATCATACTACACTATACTGTATTGTATTATACTATACTATATTACATTATACATACTAAAATATACTATTTTATATTATACTCGACTATATTATATTATATTATACTATACTATACTGTATTATACTATACTACACTATACTGTATTGTATTATACTATACTATTTGACATTATACTATATTATACTATACTATACTATATTACATTATACTATACTATATTGTATTATACTATATTTTACTATACAATATAGTTAATCTTAGTTAATAACTAGACAAACTATTTTATCTAGTTGTAATATTATATTATACTATACTGTATTGTATTATAGTATACTATATTTTACTATACTACATTATATCATTATTTATTGCATTGAGCAAAGTTAACTAACAGGACCTTACTTGAAAGTGTCACCCAAGATTATTATATGATATAATATATGAGAGCTCTAAAAGCAGCAGTATGTTTATATTGAATGTAGTTTTTTAATGTGTGCAGTTGATCAACTCTAGTCACATTTACTTCTACACTGCTTTAAACAACACAGATTATTTCAAAACAGCTTCATAATAATAAACCGGAAAAATAAATCTGTGCAGGACGGCTTCATTCATTAATGTGCATGTAATTACAACCCGCACTGGGTAATTAGTGTTTAACAGTTAGTCTGTGGCGGGTTATAGCCGCTAATAAATGAGTCTGAATATAAAGAGCCAATACAAGATGAAATCTGAGCGTGAATATAAAGTCATCTAATGTGGTGTTTGTCCTCCAGACGAGCAGCTTTTTGCTCCTGTAATTAACACGAAGAGGCTTTAGAGCGATTCCACAGTTTCTGTCCACAAGGGGTGTAATGAACAATATAGATTGAATAATAGGCAGTTGTTGTCATTTTTTTATTTTTAGTTCACTATTTTATTTAAGATAGATGTAAGAAATAATAAAGTTAATTGTATCCCACTAAGCCTTGGCATTATCGTGTAATGAGACTTTATTTGATTTCCGTCCCCAGAAATTGCGGATGTCAGGGTGGGACATTCATTGCCTCTGGATTTTTCCTAAGTCATTTATTTAATTTCCTTTAATAAAATCCTGAATTTTGGCGCATAATATTTATTTTGGTGTGTCTTCTACAAGATACTACTACTAACACTGAAAGTATAATTCCCTTAATCCACCACGATGCAATGGAAACATTTACTAACGTTCGTTACACGTTCTGTCCAAACAGTTACGAACGTTAAACTATGATTCTAAAGGAAACAGAGATATCATTTTTCCATGTAATTATATCAATAGCAAAACGATAAAAACATCTTGTGTGGGTTAAATTCTTATATGCGTTGCTACAAGATAAATTGTTAATAATTCGGGATAAAACAGGGGCAGAGATTTTCTGTCCAAAAATCATAACGCTCGTAACATTTTATTCTGACGCTGAATTTCCATCTCTTAATGTCTCAACGGTTCTCATGTCAGAAATAAGATTGTCTCGGTCACGCATGCTCTGCATGGCAGGAAGAGTTAACAGGATTTCACGGATTTCAGACGAATGTGGGTAAGTTTGTGGCTTCTGTCCAAAAGGTTACGAACGTTAAAATGTTACGAACGTGATAAACTTTGGTTAAGTAAACATTAAATAGGATCATTATGATGAGAAAGGATAAAAGAGTGTGCAAGTCGGATGATTGCTAGTGGTTTCGGAACGAAAGCGGCGTCGTGTTCATCGTGAAAGAGCATGCATGAATGGTGGTTGTATACATTTTGACAGATTCTGCACATCTGTCCAACTTCGAACGTTGTTTTCGGAGTATTTTTGACTCAATAAGCTGTTCATGAAAGTCAACATCGTCAATGATTTTGCTGACTTTTTTCCGTGTTTTTTTTTTTGTCCAATGTTCGTAGGGATCTATATTCCTTCCCTTGTTTCAATTCAAAGTTCACCGAACTAATTGTGAACAACACTCCCGTCTTCTTCCCGAGCATGTGAACATGTTCATTTAATATATTTGTATATATGAAATAGGTTATTGTTATGAAGACAGACGTTAAAATTAATGTTCACATAATAAGTGCCGTCATTCAGGCGGTTCACAATATGTTTTAGCGCGTAATATGTTTTAAGAATGATATTCTGTTTAGCGCGCAATATGTTTTACGCCTAATATTCATTGATGCATTAATCAGATTTAAGATTTTCTTTTTAATAATATGAATGTTCATGCTCATTTTTTAAAAAGAAATGTCCTAGCGTTATGAGCAGTTGATAATCGACGGACTGTTCTGTTAATAAATGCCTCCTTCGGTTATGTTATATTAATATGTTTCAGCACTCATACTTTACAACCATTAATTTTCTTGGGTTAAGATAGACTATTCTCTAATTAATTAAACAGTTTGTTATCATACAGATTGAAAGCCTGGACGGTCTCTCTCCCCCTCTCTCTCTGTGTGTGTGTGTGTGTGTGTGTGTGTGTGTGTGTGTGAGTGCGTGTGTGTGTGTGCGTGGGTGGGCGGGTGCATGCGCGGGAGGGTGCGATTTTCGAATAGTATCGAATAATACCCAGGGATTATCGAATATTAGTTTTGCTTAAAATGCCCATCCCTAATGTTTACAAGCTTTACACGTTTTCCTCAGTTTGAAACACTGAATGAGCTTTTACATGAAACAGACTAACAGTCATCATTCATATTTCAGATTCTTAATTTTAAGAAGTGTATTCAAGAAATGAAACAGCTATTCTGTAAATTAAGTTTGCTGTGGTGTTCAGAGCACATAATTAAACACATAATTATACATTTTAAGTGTTAAAAAATAATTAGTCATAACTTATATCCTTTGCAAACATACATATATATATGGACTTTCTTTATTTTATTATTTAAATTTGATAGTAAATGATGACAGGTTATTTTAATGTGTTATGAACTTGTTCTATTCTTTGCCAGTTTTCATGAAATTGTATTATTTTGTGTTACAGAGGCAATCTTGCAGGATTGTTTAATTTTTTTCCGTCCACGTTACACACGTTATAACTTTGCACACTTGTAGGAGTTCCTTTGGCTTCTACATTTGGCAAATAAATTTGAAAAATATACCTGTGGTATTTGTTAGTAATTTTGCTGGCTTTCAGTTTATGAACATACCAGAATCAAAAATGCACCTTTAAGTTTATAGAACAGATAATATTAGATGGCCACCCTGCCTGCATGGAAGTCCTATTACCAGTTTTGTGACCCATACACAACACATGACTCATAACTATACCAAATTAGGAGCAAAGCAAAACATGAACTGGGATTCAACCAGAATTGTATTAAACTGAATTAGATTAAGTACACTTTCTGCTTGAATTTACACTGATTTTCCGTCCATGTTACATACGTTAATTTTTACATCAACTCAACTTTGATCAAAGTTTACTAGTTTACCATTGCCAGATTTATCCTGTCTTTCACACAGCTGTACCCCAGGTTTTCTCAGGATGTTAACCTGAGGACAATGGCTTTCTCCATGAAGATTGATTTTGCAGGCTATTGTCCTTGCAGTTAGGCCTAAACTGTGGAATCGCCCTTTAGTGTCCAGCGTTTAACGAGCATCTGTAATGAACTCGATCACCATCACATCAGACGTGTAACACCAGGTTTAACTGAGCTCTGAGCACGTCCACGAGCGTTTCTCTCTAAATGCTTCTCGATGGGTTCACTGCTTCGATCATGAACAGACACGACGAGTCCACAGCAGTAACACTGAACACATGAGGAACATGATCTCACCCTGAGGAGCCGTGAGCGGCCGGCCGTGATCCTGACACCAGCCCACCGGGTGAATATACGGGCTGCTGGCGTCACACCTGAGGAGACACAACACAACCCAGCGCTGGAGTCACCTCTTTGTATTTGACTTACATTTGAGTCTTTTCTTATGTGCAATTGTCTTTTGTTATTGTCTTATGTACAATCATGTTTATTTTATTTACATTTTAGTGATTTTCTTATGTGCATTTGCCATTTTTATTTAAACTTTTTTTTTTTTTTTTTTGTGCTTTTGTCATTTCTATTAAATATTTCAACTTTTCTTTAATTAATTTTATTTCAGTCATTTTTTGTGCTTTTGTCATTTTTATTTATTTTTATTTTAACTTTTTTTTTTTTATGTGCTTTTGTAATTTCTATTAAATATTTCAACTTATCTTTAATTTATTTTATTTCAGTCATTTTTTATGTGCTTTTGTCATTTTTATTTAAAAAAAATTTTTTTTATGTGCTTTTGTAATTTCTATTAAATATTTCAACTTATCTTTAATTTATTTTATTTAAGTTTTAGTAATTTTTTTATGTGCTTTTGTCATTTTTATTAAATATTTTAACTTATATTTAATTAATTTATTTCAGTTTTAGTTAATTTTATGTGCTTTTGTAATTTTTATTTAATAATTCAACGTATTGTTAATTTATTTTATTTCTGTTTAGTCATTTTTTATGTGCTTTTGTAGTTTCTATGAAATATTTCAACATCTTTATTTATTTCAGTTTTAGTAATTTTTATGTGCTTTTGTCATTTCTATTAAATATTTCAACTTATCTTTAATTAATTTTATTTCAGTTTTAGTCATTTTGTTCTATACTTTTATCATCTATATAAAATATTCCAATGTATCTTTATTTTATTTCAGCTTTATTAATTTTTGTACTTTGTAATATTACTACATACATTTAATTAATTTTATTTAACTTCTAGTTTTAGTTAAGGTTTCATTTCAATTTATTTCCAGTTATTAATTTAATTTAATGATTCAACTTATACTTTAGTATTATTTATATACTATAATAGTTTTTACTTAATTTTTTATTTCTTTAAACATTTTCAGGTTTAATTTCCTACCGTAAATATATCAAAACTTAATTATTTGATTATTAATATGCATTGCTAAGAACAACTTTAAAGGTGATTTTCTCAATATTCAGATGTTTTTGCATCCTCAGATTCCAGATTCTCAAATATTGTCCAAACCATACATCAATGGAAATATTATTATTCAGCTTTCAGATGATGCATTAATCTCATACTTATGACTGGTTTTGTGCTCCAGTGTGTGTACACATGCATGCATATATTTAATAAAAACATGTTGCTTTATATATCAAATATTATATATATATATATATATAATATAAATATGTGTGTGTTTTTATATACATAATAAATATACACAGTGCACACATATATATGATGTAAACAAAAACTCTTATTTTGTAAGTGATTAATGGTTGTGCAGATGAAGAAGGCATGTTACGCAGCAGCGTGTGCTCTGACGGGTTAGTTAGTGTTAGTTAGTGTTGCTAACCAGTAGTCGTAGGTGTCGTCCCAGTTGTCGAAGTGCACTAGAAAGCGCTGGTCCACGATGTCGGCGACGCTGGCCACACACACCAGACACGGGTTCTTACGGTCCACCGCCTCCAGCTTCATCCCCACCTCAAACACCGAGCCGCTGGACGCCTGTGACGAGAAACCGCTCGTTAGTGACACTCACAGCATCTCTAATCGGTGTCCTGAGTAACGATGAGGGACTCACGCTGCCCGCGCTTCTGAAGAGGTTCTTCGGTGCCGCTTGAGCTTTACAGGACTCCAGATATTTCTCCCAGTTAAACTCGTTCGGCTTGTAACCTGACCAAACCAGGCAAACATAGAATAAACAATAACACTAGATACAACTGTTTGTCTAATTATTAATTAAATAATCATGTTAGCCGATGAACCTTATTGTAAAGTGTTACCGGATAAATAAATCAGAGAGATGATGACACTAAACATTTCAGCTTCAAATCTAAAGAAAAATTGAAGGTGTAATATTTCACATAAATACAAAGTTTAGAAATAATAATTAAACATTTCTCAAACCAGATGAGAATTTATTCCCATTATTTACAGTATTAAATTAATAATCATGAATAAATAATCAAATAAAGCAGAGGTATTTATTAAATCAGAATAAGCTGAAGAATAAACATTTCATAAACATATTTAAACAGCCTTTAAACAAGACAAATTCACTTTATTGAATTCACTTTTTACATTTTAATTGAAGTTTTAGTTAATTTGTCACATGCTTTATTTGTACACTTTAATATTTATATTTCTCATTTTATTACATTGATACACTATTATAGGTTTTGTTAATATTTCGAGTTAAATTTTATTTTTCGGTTTTAATTCTAAATGTAAAGATTTTTTTTACTTTATTACTTTATGAGTCTTTTTTAAAATGTCTACATAATTTTTAATTAGTTGAAATTTTTAATTTTAGCTGTAATTTTAGTGCTTGACATTTATCATTTAATTTGTTTTTGTAACATATTCTATTTTAATTTTATTTTTAAATATTTTATTTCAGTTCATATTTTTTTGTATGAATTTGTTTTTTTAAAAGTAAATTTATTTTTTGGTAAAAAAAAAATTATGGTTTTAGTTTGAGTTAATAATAATAATACTAAACCCACATTAGCCCATTATTAATTTTTACTCTTTAATATTAATATTTCTCGTTTTATTTGAGCATTTCAGTCATTTTAGTAGTTCGAATTAATTATTATATTGTTTCAGCTTTACTTCTATTATTGAAAACGACTTTCAATAGTCTGTTAGTTTTTAACAATAACAATAAATATTAAAAAATCTCATGAATACAAATAATAATGTTTATTTAAATCAGAATAAACTGAAAAATGTACAAACAATTGATGCAATATTTTTTTCTAGAAAAACATCTAAATTTAACTAAATTGACCTAAAATTAGAAAATACATTAAATTAACTGTTCTTCATCTTCTTATAATAATTATTATACAGTTTTTAAACCATATAATATTTATTATTATTTGTATTATAATATTTCACATATATATACATATGAAGAGTTAATTTGCAAAGACAGATAACTCAGTTTTTAACGATTTTCAGAAATCATGTTTTCTAATTGTGCTTTCTAATTAATCAAACTGCAGTATTTTGATTAGGTAAAAATACACTTAACTAACAGAATAAAAACACGATAACATAACATAAAAAAAAAAAAAATTAAACATGATTTTCGAAATCAATGTTTTTTTTGTTTTTGTTTTTATAATTATCAGTTTTTGCAAACAAGCTCTTCATATATATATCATTTTTATAGATTTTTTTTATTTTGTGGTGCATCCTGCTTTTATGAGACTCACCCCTCCGCTATTATTCTGAATATCACAGCTCATATCTAGATGATGTTTATTATCTTACAGAAGATCGGGAGGATAATGAGCCGAACGCACCTTTGGGCGGATGGAGTTTGTGTCCCGTAGACTCGCACCATCCCACCGGTTTGATGTCAGGAGAGTCTGCGTTTACCCAGAAGTCATAGCACTCGGAGTAACCATCGATATGGAGCCGCAGACGGAAGCCAATCACCTTCAACAACAACAACATCAACAACAACATTAACATGATTTCACAACTCAACAACAACATCAGTTCATGCAAATCAAGCATCTTCATACCATATCATAAGACTACAGCAGTCATCAACAACAACTATGAGACTCGACAACACATCATCGACAACATAAACAACAACAACATCAACAACATCAACAACAACAACAACAACAACAACAACAACATCAACAACAACAACATCAACAACAACATCAACATCATCAACAACAACAACATCAACATCAACATCATCAACAACATCATCATCGACAACAACATCAGACAACATAAACAACAACAACATCAACAACAACAACATCAACATCATCAACAACAACAACAACAACAACAGCATCAACAACATCATCGACAACATAAACAACAACAACATCAACAACATCAACATCATCAACAACATTAACAACAACAACAACATCATCGAACAACATCAACAACAACAACAACAACATCATCGACAACATCAACAACAACAACAACAACATCGACAACATAAACAACAACAACATCGACAACATAAACAACAACAACAACATCAACATCTCAATCTCAAGCAGACATGATGCTAAACTCACAAACACACACACGGATCAGAAACAATGTCCGTTTGAATACAAAGCAATTCATTTTGATACATTTAATGCATTGCAGCAATGCATTCTGGGACACGTCCTCTCTGAAGAATACATGTGTGATGCCATATTAAAATCTGCTTATTGTTTATCATTTAAAGACATGACAACGAATCATGAGAAACATTAAATAAACAAGAAGTATATACAAACATATGCATTAAAAAAAGGGTTTAGTTTAATATATATATATATTACCTGTCATTAAATAGCTCGAAGCAGTTATGCATAACGTAAAGCATTATATTTTAACATAAGCTACTGTAACCAACAATAAAAATTTAGTTTGTTGTGTGTTTTAATGCATTATACGTTCTCAAGACGTAACAAAGAATAGATAAAAATTATAACTGTGGTTATAATTATTCATGATGCATTATGCTTTATATAAAGTGTTACCAATGCTTTTAATTATGCATGCAGGTTAAGTGTCAAAATCTTGATAACACATTAATGAAAGCATATGCATGACCATGCATTTCAATATTATGTCATGCATTAATTATGTCTTGTCATGCATGTCATAATGCATTGTTAACACTTAAAATATTCATAGTTACATCCTTAGAAAGGATAATGCATTAATTAAACCACAACACACAACCAATGCATGGTAACTTTGGTATTAATGCATTATAATGCACATTATGAATAGCTTTATAATGCATTGCAGATACAAGTGCAGTCTTTGAGTGCTTAATGACAGTAATAGAGCGTTTCTGACCTCGGCCACAGACAGCACACAGAACATGGACGGATGCAGCGGGTCGATGCCCTCCAGCCTCTCCCCCGCCGTAAAGCCATTCCTGCTGTCAGGGAACGCCTGGAACTAGAGGAGAAGACACAAGCGCTCAGAGATACGAAGAACCGGAGGACGTGTTTCCGAGGATGAGCATATGTGCCTTCAGGAACAATCAGAGCATCAGCGCTCCACATCTGTACCAGCAAACGACTCGATGTCCTACTATTACATTAGGTTCTAGTCTGTATGCATCCTAATCAAAGCCACTTAATTAATCTGATCGGTTCATGCATTCACTGGAAATCAAACCATCATACGTGCAGGACAGTCTGCGCTAAAACACTCAGCTTACGCATCAATGCAACCACACGGAATTTTAAGGAATAGGCAATTTCATCATCAGGTTTGGATAATTTGATGCTCTGCAGTGAATGGGTGCCGTCAGAATGAGAATCAATGGATGCTCTGCAGTGAATGGGTGCCGTCAGAATGAGAGTCAATTGATGCTCTGCAGTGAATGGGTGCTGTCAGAATGAGAGTCAATGGATGCTCTACGGTGAATGGGTGCCTTCAGAATAAGAGTCAATGGATGCTCTGCGGTGAATGGGTGCCGTCAGTATGAGAGTCAATGGATGCTCTGCAGTGAATGGGTGCTGTTAGAATGAGAGTCAATGGATGCTGTGCAGTGAACGGGTGCCGTCAGAATGAGAGTCAATGGATGCTGTGCAGTGAATGGGTGCCGTCAGAATGAAAGTCAATGGATGCCGTCAGAATGAGAGTCAACGGATGCTCTGCAGTGAATGGGTGCCGTCAGAATGAGAGTCAACGGATGCTCTGCGGTGAATGGGTGCCGTCAGAATGAGAGTCAATGGATGCTCTGCAGTGAATGGGTGCCGTCAGAATGAGAGTCAACGGATGCTCTGCAGTGAATGGGTGCCGTCAGAATGAGAGTCAATGGATGCTCTGCAGTGAATGGGTGCCGTCAGAATGAGAGTCAACGGATGCTCTGCGGTGAATGGGTGCCGTCAGAATGAGAGTCAACGGATGCTCTGCGGTGAATGGGTGCCGTCAGAATGAGAGTCAATGGATGCTCTGCAGTGAATGGGTGCCGTCAGTCTGTATGCATCCTGTATGCATCCTAACTGATAACAGTTCACAGAACTGTTATCAATGATTTCCACAGAGTTTGACTATTTTGCTATTGCAGGGGATTTTAATATTCACATAGATAATGCTGAAATCAAAACTACAAAAGAAATTATAACTGTTTTAAACACTTTTGACCTGATTCAGCATGTGCACGGACCGACACACAATCGTGGACACACTCTAGATTTACTCATCAGTAGAGGTCTAAACATTTCATCCATTGTCATTAAGGATGTAGCTCTGTCTGATCACTTCTGTATTTTCTTTGATATATTGATCTCTGTCACCACTGAATCTAGATCTGTCTCTGTCAGAAAGAGATGCATTAATGAGAACACTAGTGTGCTATTTATGAAGGCAATATCTTTAACACCAAGCATTTCTGCAGACTCTGTTGATCTTCTCCTGGATTCATTTAACTCAAAAGTTAAGAATGTTATTGATGATATTGCACCGATAAAGGTCAGCAAGAAGAATGGCAGACAAAAATCATTTTGGAGAAATCAACAGCAGTTCAGAATATGAAAAGACAATGCAGAAAAGCTGAGCGGATGTGGCGGAAGACGAAACTAGAAATACACTATAGCATCTATAAAGACAGCCTTCATGCTTTCAATTTGGAACTAGCCACAGCTAGACAGACCTTCTTCTCAAACCTTATAAACAGTAATTTAAACAACACTCGCACTCTTTTTGCTACTGTTGAGAGACTGACAAACCCCCCAAGTCAGATTCCCAGTGAAATGCTCTCTGACAGCAAATGCAATGAGTTTGCTTCCTTCTTTTCAGAGAAGATCAGTAATTCAAGGAGATTGGCACGTCTTCCTGTAATACAGAGGTCACACAGATTCGACAGCAATCTCAAAAAGAAGTGACTATGTCTGTTTTTAAAACAATTGATAGCAAAATATTGGAAGAAATAGTACAGCATCTCAAATCGTCAACCTGCTATCTTGACACACTTCCCACATCTTTTTTCAAAAGTGTGCTTAACTGTTTAGAAGCAGATCTCTTAGAAGTGGTGAACACCTCACTTCTTTCTGGGACTTTTCCAAACTCCCTGAAAACTGCAGTTGTTAAGCCCCTTCTGAAAAAGCGCAATCTTGATAACACCATGTTGAGCAACTATAGACCAATATCAAATCTTCCTTTCATAGGTAAGATTATTGAAAAGGTAGTTTTTAATCAGCTGAACAACTACTTAAACTCAAATGGATTCCTGGATAATTTTCAATCTGGTTTCCGCGTGCATCACAGCACAGAGACAGCACTCATTAAGATAATAAATGATATTCGCTTTAATTCTGATTCTGGCAAAATATCAGTGCTGGTACTACTAGATCTTAGTGCTGCGTTTGACACTGTCGATCATAACATACTTCTAGAGAGACTGGAAAACTGGGTCGGCCTTTCTGGGATGGCACTCAAATGGTTCAGGTCATACTTAGAAGGGAGAGGTTATTATGTGAGTATAGGAGAGCATAAGTCTAAGTGGACGTCCATGACATGTGGAGTCCCACAAGGCTCAATTCTTGCACCGCTCTTGTTTAGCCTGTATATGCTCCCACTAAGTCAGATAATGAGGAAAAACCAAATTGCCTATCACAGCTATGCTGATGATACCCAGATCTACCTAGCCTTATCTCCAAATGATTATAGCCCCATTGACTCCCTCTGCCAATGCATTGATGAAATTAACAGTTGGATGTGCCAAAACTTTCTTCAGTTAAACAAGGAGAAAACTGAAGTAATTGCATTTGGAAACAAAGATGAAGTTCTCAAGGTGAATGCATACCTTGACTCTAGGGGTCAAACAACTAAAAATCAAGTCAGAAATCTTGGGGTGATTCTGGAGACAGACCTTAGCTTTAGTAGTCATGTCAAAGCAGTAACTAAATCAGCATACTATCATCTCAAAAACATTGCAAGAATTAGATGTTTTGTTTCCAGTCATGACTTGGAGAAACTTGTTCATGCCTTTATCACCAGCAGGGTGGATTATTGTAATGGTCTCCTCACCGGCCTTCCAAAGAAGACCATTAGACAGCTGCAGCTCATCCAGAACGCTGCTGCCAGGATTCTGACTAGAACCAGAAGATCTGAGCATATCACACCAGTCCTCAGTCCTTACACTGGCTTCCAGTTACATTTAGGATCGATTTTAAAGTACTTCTACTCGTTTATAAGTCGCTCAATGGCCTAGGACCTAAATATATGTCAGATATGCTCACTGAATATAATCCTAACAGACCACTCAGATCATTAGGATCGAGTCAGTTAGAAATACCAAGGGTTCACACAAAACAAGGGGAGTCCGCTTTTAGCTATTATGCCGCCCGCAGCTGGAACCAGCTTCCAGAAGAGATCAGATGTGCTAAAACATTAGCCACATTTAAATCCGTCTCAAAACTCATCTATTTAGCTGTGCATTTGTTGAATGAGCGCTGTGCTACGTCCGAACTGACTGCATTGTATTTTATGTATAATCATTTTCTATTTAACTGTTTTAAATCTCATTTTAAATCAATTTCTATATCATTTTAAATTTCCTTATTTTATTATTTTTAGACGTCCTGATGCCCTCCAGCCTCTCCCGCCGTAAAGCCATTCCTGCTGTCAGGGAACGCCTGGAACTAGAGGAGAAGACACTATCTTTCAGAGATACGAAGAACGGAGGACGTGTTTCCGAGGATGACCAATGTGTACTTCAGGAACAATCAGAGCATCAGCGCTCCACATCTGTACCAGCAAACGACTCGATGTCTACTATTACATTAGGTTCTAGTCTGTATGCATCCTAATCAAAGCCACTTAATTAATCTGATCGGTTCATGCATTCACTGGAAATCAAACCATCATACGTGCAGGACAGTCTGCGCTAAAACACTCAGCTTACGCATCAATGCAACCACAGGAATTTTAAGGAATAGGCAATTTCATCATCAGGTGAATGGGTGCCGTCAGAATGAGATCAATGGATGCTCTGCAGTGAATGGGTGCCGTCAGAATGAGAGTCAATGATGCTCTGCAGTGAATGGGTGCCGTCAGAATGAGAGTCAATGGATGCTCTGGGTGAATGGGTGCCGTCAGTATGGAGTCAATGGAATGCCTCTTTGCGGGAGTTGGAATGGGGTGCCGTCAGAATGAGAGTCAATGGATGCTCTGGGTGAATGGGTGCCCGGTTCAAAGTTATGAAGGGGTCAAATGGGAAATGCTCTGCGGTGAATGGGTGCCGTCAGAATGAGAGTCAATGGATGCCTCTTTGGCAGTGGGAAATTTGGGTGGGTCCGTCAGAATGAGAGTCAATGGATGCTCTGCAGTGAATGGGTGCCGTCAGAATGAGAGTCAATAAAAAACCCAGGGAATGGGTCCTCAGAATGAGAGCAAACCTGAAATTCCGCAAAGAGACAATAATTCCATAATGGGTCCTCAGAATAGGTCGTCTAAGATCCAGCCACGTTAACAAGAAAAAAACCTAAACTAATCCGATTAAATGTTTTTAAATAATATTAAATGTCCTCAGGTAAATGTTTGGTTGAAGACGAGCGTTTGAAAAATTCAATGGGGGGGGGGTTTTTTTTTTTTAATGCCCAATAATTTTTTCAAGGGCATTTCAAATGGCAAAAAGCATGCTGATCCTGGATCAGTGGTGTGTACCTCAGTGAAGAGCTGCAGAGGAGCGGCTTGAGATCGCTCGTCCTCCAGATACTGATCCCAGGACCACGGCTTCTTCTTACCGCTCACCGCTGCGGAAAACAACACAAGTGTGACCCTGGACCACAAAACCAGTCATAAGACTGAATACATCAGCTTTCCATTGATGCATGGTTTGGATAATATTAGAAAATCTGGAATCTGAGGGTGCAAAAACATCTAAATATTGAGAAAATCAGCTTTAAAGATGTTCTTAGCAATGCATTTACTAATCAATAATTCATTTTAGGGAAGGAAATGTACAAAAATCTTCATGGAACATGATTTTAATATCTAATGATTTTTGGCATAAAATTAAATTATAATTTTGACCCCATCAATGTATTGTTGCTATATCTTATGACTGATATTAAAAACACTAGATCATATGAAGCCGACATGCAAGAAGATTCTGTCCCCACCTTGTGACGTCGAAACTTTATTCTTCATCTTTGTGGCTTCTTCTTCTTCTTTCGGTCGCTCCTGAGGAGAAGCATAAGGTCCATCAGTCTGTTCTGAGAGGTCAGGGGTCAGAGGTCATGGTACTCACACGCACACTGTACTCGTCTGACACGCTTCCGGGGTTCAAACTGTGTTTCTTTCTCTTGCGGTCCTCACTCTGCATTATTAGAGATCGGCTCTGCAAAAATACAGAAAAATTGAAATATTATTATAATTAAATCAGCTGTTTTCTATGTGAATATGTATAAGCTATAATTTATTTCTGTGATCAAACTGTATTTTCAGCATCATTACTCCAGTCTTCAGGTCACATGATCTTCAGAAATCATATAATATAAACATTTCTGATTATTATCAATGTTGAAACATTCTATATTTTCGTGGAAACTGATACATTTTATTTTCCAGGATTCACAGATGAACAGAAATACTGTTTTCACTTTTGATCTATTTTATCTTTTTTATTCTATATTAATAATTTTTTTTACAGTAACCTACTAATATTTGTCTTCTTTCCAAGATTTTTTTGTTCAAAAACATTGCAAGAATTAGATGTTTTGTTTCCAGTCATGACTTGGAGAAACTTGTTCATGCCTTTATCACCAGCAGGGTGGATTATTGTAATGGTCTCCTCACCGGCCTTCCAAAGAAGACCATTAGACAGCTGCAGCTCATCCAGAACGCTGCTGCCAGGATTCTGACTAGAACCAGAAGATCTGAGCATATCACACCAGTCCTCAGTCCTTACACTGGCTTCCAGTTACATTTAGGATCGATTTTAAAGTACTTCTACTCGTTTATAAGTCGCTCAATGGCCTAGGACCTAAATATATGTCAGATATGCTCACTGAATATAATCCTAACAGACCACTCAGATCATTAGGATCGAGTCAGTTAGAAATACCAAGGGTTCACACAAAACAAGGGGAGTCCGCTTTTAGCTATTATGCCGCCCGCAGCTGGAACCAGCTTCCAGAAGAGATCAGATGTGCTAAAACATTAGCCACATTTAAATCCGGTCTCAAAACTCATCTATTTAGCTGTGCATTTGTTGAATGAGCGCTGTGCTACGTCCGAACTGACTGCATTGTATTTTATGTATAATCATTTTCTATTTAACTGTTTTAAATCTCATTTTAAATCAATTTCTATATCATTTTAAATTTCCTTATTTTATTATTTTTAACTCCTTGTTTTTATTGCTGTGAATGATTATTTCACTTTCTTTTATGTAGAGCACTTTGAATTACCAATGTGTATGAAATGTGCTATACAAATAAACTTGCCTTGCCTTGCCTTGCCTAATCAAAGCCACTTAATTAATCTGATCGGTTCATGCATTCACTGGAAATCAAACCATCATACGTGCAGGACAGTCTGCGCTAAAACACTCAGCTTACGCATCAATGCAACCACAGGGAATTTTAAGGAATAGGCAATTTCATCATCAGGTTTGGAGAATTTGATGCTCTGCAGTGAATGGGTGCCGTCAGAATGAGAATCAATGGATGCTCTGCAGTGAATGGGTGCCGTCAGAATGAGAGTCAATGGATGCTCTGCAGTGAATGGGTGCCGTCAGAATGAGAGTCAACGGATGCTCTGCGGTGAATGGGTGCCGTCAGAATGAGAGTCAACGGATGCTCTGCGGTGAATGGGTGCCGTCAGAATGAGAATCAATGGATGCTCTGCAGTGAATGGGTGCCGTCAGAATGAGAGTCAATGGATGCTCTGCAGTGAATGGGTGCCGTCAGAATGAGAGTCAACGAATGCTCTGCAGTGAATGGGTGCCGTCAGAATGAGAGTCAACGAATGCTCTGCAGTGAATGGGTGCCGTCAGAATGAGAGTCAATGGATGCTCTGCGGTGAATGGGTGCCGTCAAAATGAGAGTCAACGGATGCTCTGCGGTGAATGGGTGCCGTCAGAATGAGAGTCAACGGATGCTCTGCAGTGAATGGGTGTCGTCAGAATGAGAGTCAATGGATGCTCTGCAGTGAATGGGTGCCGTCAGAATGAGAGTCAATGGATGCTCTGCAGTGAATGGGTGCCGTCAGAATGAGAGTCAATGGATGCTCTGCAGTGAATGGGTGCCGTCAGAATGAGAGTCAATGGATGCTCTGCGGTGAATGGGTGCCGTCAGAATGAGAGTCAATGGATGCTCTGCGGTGAATGGGTGCTGTCAGAATGAGAGTCAACGGATGCTCTGCGGTGAATGGGTGCCGTCAGAATGAGAGTCAACGGATGCTCTGCGGTGAATGGGTGTCGTCAGAATGAGAGTAAATGGATGCTCTGCGGTGAATTGGTGCCATCAGAATGAGAGTCAACGGATGCTCTGCAGTGAATGGGTGCCGTCAGAATGAGAGTCAACGGATGCTCTGCAGTGAATGGGTGCCGTCAGAATGAGAGTCTGCTCTGCAGTGAATGGGTGCCGTCAGAATGAGAGTCAATGGATGCTCTGCAGTGAATGGGTGCCATCAGAATGAGAGTCAATGGATGCTCTGCAGTGAATGGGTGCCGTCAGAATGAGAGTCAATGGATGCTCTGCAGTGAATGGGTGCCGTCAGAATGAGAGTCTGATAAAAACATCACAGCACTCCAGTCCATCAGTTAACATCTGGAGAAGACTAAACCTGAAACTAATCCAGCATTAAGACGTTTTTAACCCATAATCCATACCTCTTCCTCCAGTGAAAAAGTGTTCTGGTCTGAAGATCAAGCAGCGTTTACAAGACAAAACCGCTCTAAACTAATACGGGGCTGGATTTTTATGCACTTTTACTGGAGGAAGAGTTATTATGGATTATGTACAACCTCAGAGTAATGTTTTGTGTTGAGAGCGAGTCGTCATGTATATTCATGTAATGCAATATCAGCATTCATGGCAAAAAGCATGCTGATCCTGGATCAGTGGTGTGTACCTCAGTGAAGAGCTGCAGAGGAGCGGCTTGAGATCGCTCGTCCTCCAGATACTGATCCCAGGACCACGGCTTCTTCTTACCGCTCACCGCTGCGGAAAACACACACAAGTGTGACCCTGGACCACAAAACCAGTCATAAGACTGAATACATCAGCTTTCCATTGATGCATGGTTTGGATAATATTAGAAAATATGGAATCTGAGGGTGCAAAAACATCTAAATATTGAGAAAATCAGCTTTAAAGATGTTCTTAGCAATGCATGTTACTAATCAATAATTAATTTTAGGTAAGGAAATGTACAAAATATCTTCATGGAACATGATTTTAATATCTAATGATTTTTGGCATAAAATTAAATTATAATTTTGACCCCATACAATGTATTGCTTGCTATATCTTATGACTGATATTAAAAACACTAGATCATATGAAGCCGATCATGCAAGAAGATTCTGCTCCCCACCTTGTGACGTCGAAACTTTATTCTTCATCTTTGTGGCTTCTTCTTCTTCTTTCGGTCGCTCCTGAGGAGAAGCATAAGGTCACATCAGTCTGTTCTGAGAGGTCAGGGGTCAGAGGTCATGGTACTCACACGCACACTGTACTCGTCTGACACGCTTCCGGGGTTCAAACTGTGTTTCTTTCTCTTGCGGTCCTCACTCTGCATAATTAGAGATCGGCTCTGCAAAAATACAGGAAAAATATGAAATATTATTATAATGTAAATCAGCTGTTTTCTATGTGAATATGTATTAAGCTATAATTTATTTCTGTGATCAAAGCTGTATTTTCAGCATCATTACTCCAGTCTTCAGAGTCACATGATCTTCAGAAATCAGTATAATATGAAACATTTCTGATTATTATCAATGTTGGAAACATTCTATATTTTCGTGGAAACTGATACATTTTATTTTCCAGGATTCACAGATGAACAGAAATACTGTTTTCACTTTTGATCTATTTTATCTTTTTTATTCTATATTAATAATTTTATTTTACAGTACACCTACTAATATTTGTCTTCTTTCCAAAGATTTTTGTCAAAATACTTATGTAAATATTTATATGCACGTTTTTAGCAATCAGTGTTATTGACAGATGCTTGACTCTGGGGGGGGCTTTGAGGTTTGATAATTACACAAAGACATTGTGATTTCAGTTTTACTTTAATTGATGTTTCAGTAACTCTAAATGAACACGATCTCTGGCTGACGGCTGTTAATATTTCATAACGAGGAGAATAAAAACATAAATCATAAAGAGCATCATATGAATGAACTGACCGGCTGCTGTCCGCAGTCAGGGGTTCATCCCGAACACATCCCGCTCAAACACAGGCTTCATCCGTCCCGGATCACACAGAACGCCTACAGGACCTGAGAGAGACCAGCCACACCAATCAAATCAGACACGTCACAAACTCAACCCATTAAAAACAGTTTCATCACTTCACATAAAATAAAGGTTAGTATAAAATATACACTAAAATTATACTTGTTTTATTTGATCTAGTCGTCGACTGGCCGCTAGAGGCGGGGTCTAAAAGGGAGTCAATCCCATAGACCCCCCCCCCCACCCCACACACACACACAAAAAAACCTCTTCAGATCTAGACGATTCACATAAATGACATATTTTGATTCAAAACGAATTTCACTGAAAAACGACTAGTTTGCAGGAATGTAGTTTGCAGAGTTGAGTTGCACAAGACCAGATGAAGAGAACTATTGGATGAACATCACTGGATTATATCATGACAAGAAATTCATAAACAGTTATGAATCTTAGGCTGATCTTTTTTGACTGGAAACAGCACAAGCGTACGGTGAGGTGGAAAAAAATACCCTAAAAAGTACAAGAATTATAAAAAGTTTTTGGGGGAGTTTTTAGACCAATTCAATAACATAAATAACATTTTCTGGAAAAAGAAAATCCTCTCTGACCAGAACACAACATTAGAGTTAAATAGTAAAAGACACACACTCTCTCTCTCTCTCTCACACACACAACACACACACACACGCACACACACGCATCACACACACACACACACACACACACACACACACACACTCTCTCACACACACACACAACACACACACACACACACACACACACACACACACACAAGTCACACACACACAACACAACTCTCTCTCTCTCTCACACACACACACACATCAGCTTTTCACAAAAAACTCTCTCTCACACACACACACTCAAACACACCTCTCTCTCTCTCCACACACACACTCTCTCTCTCTCTCTCTCTCACCACACACATCACACACACACACACACTCTCTCTCTCTCTCTCACACACACACACACACTCACACTCCACACACACACACACTCTCTCTCTCTCTCTCTCCTCTCTCTCACACACACACACACACACACAGCACACACACACAACACCTCTCTCACACACCACACACACAGACACACACACTCTCTCTCTCTCTCACACACACACACACTCACTCTCACACACACACACACACATCTCTCTCTCTCTCTCTCACACACACACACACACACACACGAGCAGGAAGTAATGTATGGCAGTCATTCAGCAGAAAACATTTAAAGAACTTCCTGGCACAGAAACCCAAACAAAGAGAGCGGAGCAGCATTATCTGCCGTTGTGAACCGAGCGCACGTGAAAATCCAACAACAAGACACTTCAGATCGACATAAACAACCATGACACGCCAGTTATTAACCAAACCAGCCGTTCACACAGACTGAGCCGCTAACTCTGCTGTTTAACACACGTACACGAGCTTTCTATTCCTGTAACCATTGAAAAGAATCCCTCTAAACTGATGCTTGATGACCGAAGCACTTCACCTGAAACTACTCGCATGAAGCACTTATTACTATTATACACTCAACTATTACAGCACTATACGAACTCGAGCAATTATGCAAACGTTTTGTACTTTTGCACTTTTATGAATTCGTTATGTCACACTGTAGAATATGAAGCACAAAGGGTTTAAAATATAAAAAACACACTATTTATCTTTTACATTCATAAACATTTAACCGTAAATCTTATTTTAAAGCACAGTGTTGACTGTGATGTCAATCAGGGTTATTATAATTAACTAAAACTGAAACTATAACTAAGTAGTTTAATAAAATAAACATTAAATATAAAGTAAAATTAATCTATTCAACATCTCATTATCATTTAGTTTAACTTGATCAAATATCTCAAACTAAAATAAAATAATTAAACTATAGACATATTTTTAGAGACAAAATAGAATTATGTCAAACAGAAAATATCAAACTGCCTCAAAATATTAATAACTATAATAGTATCTCAATTATACTAAAGTCAGATTGTTGTGAACAACACAAAAAGTCATTGCAGTTTACATAATGATCTCTCATACAAGTCTTTTAATTCCTGTTTGCACCTTAAAAAGATGATGATTTATGAATCAATGATCCAAAACAAGTATGTTAACATAAAGTACACGTTATCTTTATTAAGGTGTCTAGTGTTAATATATGAATTCAGAGTTATTGAGTGTTGCCATAGAATGAGTAAACGTCTCGCGGGTCACAATAGTCACCGCTGGATAATTTAGGTACACAATATAAAACCAATTCCAGTCGTTAGTGAAACATTGCACTAAAAAATATAAAAGTTTCAAATAAATTACAATATTGATGTTGTAATACTGGTAGCACTAATATAAAAACGTGATATATATTACAAAAAAGTAACGTTTTTGAAATATGTTGATGGTTGTATTTGTTGTCTTTTTTCTCAGTGTTCCTATTAATGTTGTAAAAGGGTTTATTATGCATAATAGTAATTAATAACCCTAGAATGTGATCAAACAATTCAGTATGCCACCGACCATAAAACATCGTTTTTCCAGAAATATGATTATTATTTGATTTCAAAGTGTCACTAATGACACATCATTTGGATATGTTCATGTCTAGATTAAAGGGTTAATTAAACTAAACAACTCATCATCTGATCATAACCCTTTCTGAAAGCATTGATTCAGAAAACAACGCAACTGAAAGTAAACACGGCATTTCTCTACAATAAACCTTTGTGACGCGGTACACACAGAACTGATGGAGAGAACTAGCTGTGTTCACACACACACACACACACACACACACACAACACAACACAGTACACACGCACCACATAGTCACACACACACACACACACACACACACACACACACACACACACACACACAACACCATGACGAGCACAGGAAGATGGCGACTTGATGTCACACACATGTGACGACAGAGAGAGAGAGAGAGAGAGAGACATGAGAAGAACACGACAGGTCTCGCGCGGGAGAAACTGCAGGAGATACAATGTAACACTCGCGGCGCGTCAGCGGCTGACGGAGAAACATTGTAACGCGTCACACATCAAACACGCACTACTGTTACACTTCAAACACACACGAGCTACATCTTCATCTCCACTGGCTTTAAAACACACACACACACACACCTGCAGCTGTAGGGAAAGCTCACACACATCACAATCTCACACCTGTGGAGCAGATTAAACACAAAAGCGCAGATTGTGATGATTTCTTACCCGCACTCAGAGCTCGAGAGATCCGCCAGACAGACAGCAC
>CM049836.1:27166649-27194149 GCA_027422435.1 Schizopygopsis pylzovi | reverse complement strand
TGAGTTGAGTTTCTGTCAAGGCTGACCTGCATTCATCACGGGGGGGGGGTCTGGGGGGGGGGGGGGGGGGTTCTGGGGGTGTAGGGGTTGTGTATGGGGGGGGGGTCTGGGGGTGTAGGAGTTGTGTATGGGGGGGGTCTGGGGGTGTAGGGGTTGTGTATGGGGGGGGGTCTGGGGGTTGTAGGAGTTGTGTATGGGGGGGGTCGGGGTGGGGGTGTAGGGGTTGTTTATGGGTGGGGGGGGGGTTTGGGTGCTGGGTGCAATTTTTGTTTAATTTTTCAGTTTTATTGAACTATAATAATATTAATATACATTTACATTTTTTTAGCTTCAGTTATTTAAAAAACCTCAAAAAAAACTTTTTAAAAAAGTGTCAATTCTGCCGAAGAAAAGGCAATAAAGTATCATTTGAACATGACTTTGTGCCTGTTACAATCGAAATCTGTGTTTTTAAGACAATTAAAGCGATGTACAGAGGGTCGTTTAGGATCGAGGGAGATGTTTGTTTAAGGTAAAGCAGCTGTTGTGGTCATTAGTGTGGTCATTAGTGGTCATTAGCAACATCTGGAAGCACTTCTCCTAAAATACACACATTTGTGTGTCTCAAAGTCTGAATGGGTAGAGATGAGCTTTAGAGCTGTAAACCGAGAAGACAATGGACTTTAATGACATGAGGAGAGAGAGAGAGAGAGGTCAGGACGAGCGACCGGTGGGCGGAGACACACACACACACACACACACACACACACACACACACACACACTCGTCTCGTCTTTTCTCCTGCTGTATCCATTCAGAACAGGACCTAAAGGAGAACAGCCACACGATTCAGTCCTCTGGAGATCCTCTGTGCTTGTATGTTTGCCTGTGTGGCTTTATGGAGTTTGTACAGGACCTGATTGACACCATCAGCTGGATTAGTTTGTGTTTGGCTCTGGTTTCACTCGGACGTCTCGGAGGTTCGTAGCTTCATCTGAACACACACACAGTGAGTCTGAAGATGCTTTAGATCTGAATATGCTCATAAGTCTGAGAGCTTCTGCAGTGTTTTCTCGTGTGTGTGTGTAAATACGGCGATGTTTTCAGTGTGGACGAGCTGGACATGTCTCTATCATGTGTCCTCCAGATATTGGCTGTGTTTGTCTGGGTCTGGTTCAGAGGTTTCCCATCAGGCCGTGCGGTTAATCTCGCTCTATATCGCAGGTTAGACGCCGCTCGGGTTGTTTTCTGTGTATATGAAGCACATTAAACGAACTGCAGTCGTATGTCATCGTTTCAAACACACAAAAGCAAACGGAGGAATTCTGAATTACGTTTTAAAGTCATTACGGCTGAATTTCTTCGGTTCTTTTAAGTGTATTAAAAACAAAATAATAAACATTTTATTTGCTGAAGAGTTAAAGATATTCGGAAAGTAAAAAAGTAGAACGTTTTTTTTTACTATATTATATGTTTATATTATAAATGCTTCAAACGATTAATCCCATCCAAAATAGAAGTTTTGTTTACATAACATATGTGTGTGTACTGTGTATATATAAATACACACACATGCATGCATTTATTTAAGACAAATATGTTACGTTTTATATATTATATACATTTTTTTATGTAAATATGCTTGTAAATATTTTCAAAATATATATACGTAATAAATATACACAGTACACACACAAATATTATGTAAACAAAACTTTTATTTTGGATGCGATTAATCGTTTGACAGAAATAATTATATTTATACACACAGAGACACACACAGACACACACACACACAGACAGACACACACACACACACACACACACACACACACACACACACACACACACACACACACACAGACACACACACACAGACAGACACACACACACACAGACACACACACACACACACACACACACACACACACACACACACACACACACACACACACACACACACACACACACACACACACACACACACACACAGACAGACAGACACACACACATACACACACAGACACACACACAGACAGACACACAGACACACACACAGATAGACAGACAGACAGACAGACACACACACATACACACACACACACACACACACACACACACACACAGACAGACACACACACACACACACAGACACACACACACACACACACACAGACACACACAGACACACACACAGACAGACACACACACACACACACACACACACACTCACACAGACATATATATCTATATATTTTTTTCAAGTTATTATTTTGAAATATCTGAAATAATATTTTTATTATATTACTTCTGTCAACGTTTGTAAAGTGACCATAGGTTTTTGAAAAGTGCTATTCAAATAAAACACAATTTTATTATCATTATCATTATTATTATTATTATTAAGTAAATTGGTTGTCCATGCCCATGTTGATTAGAGTATTAAAAACTTGAAAAGCATTAATTTCGAACAGATAAAAATGTGCGATTAAGTTGTGATTATTCGCGAGTTAACTCATGACAATCATGTGATTAATCGTGATTTAAGTATTTTAATTGATTGACAGCCCTAAGTTAAAATGACTCTAATTAAATGCAGGCTTACGCTGGTAACTCATCAGTGGTTTCCTCGTCAATATAGGCTATATTATTTACTCGTTCTCACTAATTCAAGTTTGTATATGAATGAACCTCTGAAGGGAACGATTGTCTTCTGAAAAGTTTTGATGGCATTTTAATTTTAGCGAATAAAGTATAATTTATGAGCCGAGCGCTGCTTTGTTTACAGCCGTTACCGAGGAAACCGCTGTATTTATGATGTTCCATAAGCGCCTCCTACTGGCAGAGAATGAACGTGCATAAACCCGTTTTAAATAATATCATAATTCTGACTCATCCCTTTTCTTTAAAATAGTTTAAAGGTTCAATTGTGAGGATTATAATAATTTTTTTGTTAACTTGTAAATCAATTCTTATTTCGTGGTCTACAACATGAAATAATAAAAGTGTCAGCTAAATTAATAAATGTAAGGGAAAGAATCCCATGATTCATGAAAAAATGTAGAAATATTGGACTGAACTACGGGACACCATTGTGCAGCGGCAAGCATCACGACGGAAAGGACCCTCAAGGTTGATGAGTGCTAATGTATAGGACCCCATTCATATATTGGCCTGGGGCCCAAATTCACTAAATTTAAATTTTTGTTATAAAGAGATTCTCGCGCAGGTTCTGACATATGCATGCTTTTATAAATCTGAAAAAATGAACGCGTATGCAAATCTATCTTTCATGCGTGCGCACTCTTTTAGGATGAAATCTACGCAGAGGTTTATGGAGATGATTTGTGCTCGTGTCGAGTCAATTTCAATATTTGTGTGGAGCTGTCCAGCGGCGCTCTGACGTCACGTCACTCTGTTTCCAGCTCAGAGTGTTTCCATCCGAGGCTTGATGTGTGTAAACGGAGGCAATTAAGTCCTTGGTGTAACACAACTCCGGCTCCATCGTGATCGATAGCTTCCTCTAAATGACGCAGGTCTTCATCATCATCTTCATCATCATCAGCTCCTGTAGCTGATCAGTATTGGACAGAAAGCCCGAGAGATGCTGTTGAACTAGTTCTCGTTGAATGGGTTCTTTCTGGAAGATGTTGAGATGATGCTGCAGCTCATGTTTCTCGAATATGAATCATGTCTTTAATATTGTTTGATATTTGGTTTACAGATGAAGAGATTCTAGTTACTATGAGTCGCAGTAGTGGTGTAGTAAAGTGTTTATTGTCCCGAGGATGATGTTTGAGATCATGTTCAGGATCTTTTAGGATTAAAGTCTCGGAGCTCTTTATGAAGCTGTATCCATCATGTTTTCTGAAAGCCTTGCAGCTTTTCTTCTTTATTCCCTTCTTTTTATTTTATTTTTACTCTATATTTGTTTCAATTTTTTGTCTTTCCCCTTTTTATTTTCCCCTCATTTTCCCCTGTTTGTCTTTCTTTTCCTCTTTTATTTTCTCTTCTGTTCTTTCCTTATTTTCTTTTCCATCACTTGCTTTTCTTCTTTTTCCTTCTTGTTTTTCACTTCTCTTCTTTCCTCTTCCTCTTCCTCTCTTCTCTCTTCCTCTTCTCTCTCTTCTTCTCTCTCTTCCTCTCTTCTTCCTCTTCCTCTCTCTCTTCTTCTTCCTCTCCTCTTTCTCTCTTCTTCTCTTCTTCTTCTTCCTCTCTTCTTCCTCTTCCTCTCTTCTTCTTCTTCCTCTCTTCTCTTCTTCCTCTCCTCTTCTTCTTCCTCTTCCACACTTCTTCTTCCTCCTCTCTTCTCTTCCTCTCTTCTTCTTCTTCCTCTCTTCTTCTTCCTCTTCCTCTCTTCTTCCTCTTCTCCTCTTCCTCTCCCTCTCCTCTTCCTCTTCCTCTCTTCCTCTTCCTCTCTCTCTCCTCTCTTCTTCCTCTCCTCTTCCTCTCCTCTCTCTTCCTCTCCTCTCCTCTCCTCTCCCTCTTCCTCTTCCTCTTCCTCTTCCTCTTCTCTCTCTCTCTCCTCTCTCTCTCCTCTCTCTCTCCTCTCCTCTCCTCTCCTCTTCCTCTCCCTCTTCCTCTTCTCTTCTCTCTCCTCTCTCTCCTTCCTTCCTCTTCCTCTCCTCTTCTTCTTCCTCTCTCTCTCTCTTCCTCTTCCTTCCTCCTCTTCCTCTTCCTCTCTTCCTCTTCCTCTCCTCTTCCTCTTCCTCTTCCCTCTCCTCTTCCTCTTCCTGTCTTCTCCTCTTCCTCTTCCTCTCCTCTCTCTCTTCCTCTTCCTCTCTTCCTCTTTCTCTTTCTTCTTCTCTCTTCCTCTCCTCTCCCTCTCTTCCTCTCTTCTTCCTCTCGCTTTCTCTCTTCCTCTCTTCCTCTCCTGTCTTCTCCTCTTCCTCTCTCCTCTCCTCTCTCTCTTCCTCTTCCTCTACCTCTCCTCTTCCTCTTCCTCTTCCTCTTGCAGTTTTCTCTCATCTCTTGTAAATCCTGTACTTTCAGTTTCCTCTGTTCTATGCAGATATAGTTTCTCCAGGTTGTGTGTAAAGTCTGTAGATGTTGAGGCATCATGGTTTTCTCTGTTGACTGAATGCACTCTGAGGTTTTGTTCTCTGAGGCATTTGATATTCAGATGGGTTCAGTTTCTCTGTGTTCCTGCAGGAAAGCACAGTATCAGCGGATAGGCAGCATGAGTTTGTCTCCGTGTGTGTCCCGGGACTCGATGGAGGACTACTGGAGCGAGGTGAAGACCATCGAGGAGGAGCGTCAGGGAGGACCGGAGGAGATGATGGAGCGGTCCAGCGCGGACGGTGCGTACGGATCATCATCACTCTCTCGCTCAAACCCGTCCTCTTACAGTTAACACTATATAGTCATCATTATAGTTCATGTGTCCGGTGTGAATGGGCCTAAAGCTCCCACGTGTTTGCATGCATCATCCTTTCCTATCAAAATGCTATGGATGCAAAAGCACAAAAAAATTAGACCTTAAGAGTCTAATTCCCAGCCTTCAGGCTTGTGACCGGCTCGAAGTCCAAGAGGGCAAAACATCCACAGAACTGCAGCGCCGTGTATATTTAGATCACCTCTCAAACGAATAAAACAAAGATATGTGAACAACACGCAAGTTTTGGCCATTTGCAATCTATTTTATATGCAGCAGCAGCACTAAACATTGTGAAAAACACTTAAACAGTGATATTACAAGAACTATTTCAGTACACACCTTATTGATTATGTGTACTTTATATAGGCAAGCAGATGGGCCCGGGAATATGAATGCAATGCGCTTAATGGTTCAATGTGAAACTTTATATTCTGGGTTCATCTGCTTGCATGTACAAAGCATGCATCATCAATAAGGTGTTTCAGCTGCTTACACACATTTCCAAAATCTTGTTTGAGTGACAGCTTTCTGTGTGACGTCGCGTGAGTGCTATGTGTTTTATCGTTTCAGAGGCGGAGCTTGAGGAGGCGTGGCTGCAGGAGGCGGGGCTCTCCACGCTGGTGACGGGAACACAGAGCGACGGCCCGGCGGAGGCTCTTCTCTCCACGCTCACGCGCTCACAGGCCGCTATGGTGAAGAAACGGGTGGATAACTACACACAAACACTTCGTAAGAGGAACAGACAGCCCATGAGACACGTGCGAGACGTCTTCTCCATGCACGACGCCTCGGTGAGCGCAAACCGGTGCTTTAAATCAGGGGCCAGATGTTCAAAACGTTGTATCTGGATCTAGTAACCCATCTTACTTTGGTGCTGGTTTTTCAAAGCAAAATTGGATTGGGTCACCCTGACTTTTTCAGATTTCCAAATCTGGATTACTAGTGCTCTATGGAGCCCCTTAAAGGGACATGATGATGGGTGGGGTGGGGGGGGCAATGTTTTGCATTGCATTTACACCGATAACTACTTCTGACTGGTCCATCTCTGATGATTGTGCCATTGTAGTTTACAATCAGTGATAACTTTAAATTAAATATCATATTTTTGACAGCTCCTTTGGAGATTTGGGGATGTATTACATGTTATAAATGTATTTTTTGGACCAGTTTTATTAAATTTTTGTTCCTGAAATCCACTCTTCTGCAGTGCTGGAATCAGAATAATCCAGTTTTTTTGGATCAAAAGTATGCCAATCTTACTGAAACGTTTGAACAACACAAACGGAGGATTTAATCCAGATCAAAACCAGATTATATTTCGTGATCTAATCCGAATCCGACCGGCGTCAGATGATCAGGCGACAGGGTTGCCAGGTTTTCACAACAAAACCTACCCGATTTCTACTAAAAACTAGCCCAAAAATAGCCGTTTCGAGGGGGTCCCCTGATATAAATAGTATTCTGGGAGGTAAAATATGTATTTTTGGTGGGGTTGCCCTGGTCAAATTTTCATTTTATGGGCTAAATAACACCTTACTGGGGTCACTTTTACCCGCAGACATGAAAAACAACCCGCAGCGTCATCAGATGCTCATTTTACACAAGTTTATATAAAACGGTTACAACATGCTTTGGTTAAAATTTCTCAATGGTAGTGTAAAAAACACCCTTTTTACCCTGTCAAAATCAACTCTGTTTTGTTGCATGTCTCTTTAAATGCTAATGAGCTCTGCTGACCCCGCCCCTCTCTTTCATGGGGATTGTAAACTTTAGCCTGGGGCTGTGTGATATCACTAAGAACGGCTTGATTTTGGGGGGATAAAAAAAATAAAAAAAAACACTGGGTAGGTCTTTATCACTATAGAATGGATGTGTAACACACATTTGTGTCCCTGGAGCACAAAACCAGTCTATTGTAGCAATAGCCAAAAATATATTGTGTGGGTCAAAATTATCCATTTTTCTTTTATGCCAAAAATCATTAGATATTAAGTAAAAATCATGTTCCATGAAGATATTTTGTACCGTAAATATATCAAAACTTCATTTTTGATTAGTAATATGCATTGCTAAGAACAATTTTAAAGCTGATTTTCTCAATATTTAGATTTTTTTGCACCCTCAGATTCCAGATTTTCAAATATCGTCTAAACTATACATCAATTGAAAGATGATTTATTCAGCTTTCAGATGATGCATAAATCTCAATATCGAAAAATTGACACTTAAGACTGGTTTTGTGTCTCCAGGGTCACATATCAGTTCAAACAACATATAAAAGTGAATTGAGCATCCGATGACCCAGTTCTGTGGGATAACTGCAGACTTGGCAACACTGACGGTCGAGTCGATTAGCTGTCGTGCAGCTGCTTGTTCAGCGTCTGAAAATAACGTCCGGAACGAGCAGCGACACATGAAACACCAGACGCGGTTAAAATTAGCCTCGTGACAGCAGATGAGATGCTTTAATTCCTGCTGAGTCGACACACATCTGAGTTTGGATTCTTCCCTCGTTAACATCATGTATGTATTAGGAATGTCACAGACTAATCGATTAATTATCAATAAGAGATACGGGACACGAGCTGGACACATATATATATCATTTACAGATGTATCATTTTATTTTAAATGCAATTTCAAGCATTGTGTTTTAAAATACAACAACGAGGACCATGAAAACATTTAAAGAGGCGCGTTCAGTGTTTCTGTGACGGATACAAAGTAAACTGATCCCAAAAGTAACAACGGCACGCTTTCTTCATTTGATCAGATGATCATAATCACATTTATTTATATTAAAATCCTGCTAGTATCCTTTTATTTAGACTAAACGCCCTTTAGTGGCGTGTTGATTGGCATTTGCTCATCCTCTCATGCCGGCGAATATGCCACGGCAATATCAAGGTTAACGATTAATCGACTAATTGATCGTTAATTTAAACGACGATCGATCATGGAAATTATCGATCCATACAGACTTTAAAGCTGGTGTCATTTTGTAGCTCAGATACTACATTAAGTAAACTAGCAACAACGATTTAACACATGAGCTCAAAACATAAAAAATAAACATGCATTAATAAATTGCATGCACATAACAAGGTCATGGCTTCGATTCCCAGTGAATGCATGAACATGTATATCTTAAATGCAATGTAAATCATATGCATCATTCTAACCAATGGCATGGGTTTGGGGGCGGGGCTATCTGTAAGACTGAACTGCTGTTTTACATTTAAATTCAAATTTCAATCACATTTTGCCATTAAAATAAGGAAATTTAAGAAAATGCCATCAAAGAATAAAAAATAAGTGCTGATCAGATTTAAAGTTGAATTGCAGGTATTTGTAATGCATGCTGATTTTAGTGTTGATTGGAACGTGTTTATCCGTGTGTGATGATGTGATTTTACTCTCTTACAGTCTGAACTGACGCCTCCAATTTCTCCAAACGGACAGATCGCTCCCAAACTGCCGCAGTGGAATCTACCTAAAGGTTTGACCCTTTTTAGATCATATATTTAAATTAACATGCATTTATTACATAACATGCATTCATAACATCAACATTAGCATGCATTCATGACATCAACATTAACATGCATTCGTGCAAAGACCTTTAGTTGTGAGATTAGTTAATGTTGTGTTTATATGTGTGTCCAGTCCCCCCGCCGTGTGCAGCGGACGCTAACGGCTCCAGCAGCGTGTCCGAGACCATCGTTTTATCGTTTGACGTGGCGTATTCAGAAGGAGCTCGAGCTCATCGGAAAGGCCGCGAATGCCAAGACTGCCGGAGGATCCGTAAAGACGACTTCCCGGTGCGTGTGATCATTTGAGTTTTAAAGTGCCCTATTATGCCATTTTTAAGGTTGCTAATATTGTTTTATGAGTGTCCTAAAACAGATTCACATGCATCAAACACTTTAGTTTTCTCAAAAAATAGCTTTAGTTTTACCTCATTACCTCACGACTCGTTTGAAGAATCAGTCTCTCTAAAACACCTTTCACTGCTGTGATTGGTCAGATGGCGCAGTCCTTTGTGATTGGTCTACAGCGCGAATGAGAGGAGATTATGCAAATGTGTTACTTTGTGACGTACAGCCGTAACAGGATACGATTCCTGAAGACTCGTTGTTTAGGCGATTGCGAACTGACTCTTTATGTTCACATACAGCTACATGCATGAAAGTTAATATTCGGAAAGGCATAATAGTGGCATTTTAAAATATGTATTTTACTTCCCATCAAATTTAAAGACTTCATGAATTCAGCGTGAGAGGTTTATATGTTTAGTTCATGTTTGTAGCTTTAATTGGGAAGATTTTATTTGATATTTTTGGAAAGAATGTTCACTAAGACTGCATTTATTTGATCAAAAATACAGTAAAAATTTGAAATATTTTTATGATTACAAACAGCTGTTTTCTATGTGATTATGTGTTAAGCTGTAATTTATTTCTGTGATCAAAGCTGTATTTTCAGCATCATTACTCCAGTCTACAGTGTCACATGATCTTCAGAAATCATAATAATATGCTTCTCAAGAAAGGATCCAATGTCACTTTTGATTAATGTAATGCATTCTTGCTGAATAGAACTATCGTGAGCGGTAGTGTAGATCCAGTCCAAATAAAACAAGCGAAACCGTGTCTCATGGGGTCTGCATAATGCACCTTTTACCGGCAGTGTTTGTTCTGTTGCTTGAAACAAACAAGCAGCTTTTACTGAAAGCATGTTCCCTGGATAGTGAGCTCAGATCAGATGCTGCTGTCTAATGCGGTTTGTGGTCTGTTCGTCAGAGTTTTCAGTTAGTGAAGCCCAGACAGGGCGTGACGCGAGTGAGGGATCTATCGTCTGAGGACATCAGGAAGATCGGCTACATCTCCCTGATCGAGCTGACCACCTTCTACGACTTCTTGGGCATCGAGATGAAGAGGAACCGCGTGGTGCGCAGTAAAGCACGAGGTGCGTGCCGGTCATATTGAGACTCAGAAACTGTGTAAAACTGGCTTTAAACAATGTTCCCTCAGGCAGCAGGATATGATTACTATTGTAAATGCCCATAAAACATGATGTCAGCATAGTAATGTCCACAAAAAACACGGTATTACCATAATAAATATCCAAAAACATGGTGTTACCATTATAAATGTTTATAAATATGGTGTTACCATGGTAAATGTGCACAAAAGCCATGGTATTACCATAATAAATATCCAAAAACATGGTGATACCATTGTACATGTCCATAAACATAGTGTCACTATAGTAAATAAATATCCACAAAAACATGTAGTAAACTTGTAACCATTATAAACGTTTGTAAAATATGGTGTTACCTTTGTAAACATCTATGAAACATGGTGTTGCCATAGTAAATGTTCATAAAACATGGTGTTACCATAGTAAATGTTCATAAAACATGGTGTTACCATCATAAATGTTCATAAAACATGGTGTTACCATAGTAAATGTTCATAAAACATGGTGTTACCTTAGTAAATGTTCATAAAACAGGGTGTTACCTTAGTAAATGTTCATAAAACATGGTGTTACCTTAGTAAATGTTCATAAAACAGGGTGTTGCCATAGTAAATGTTCATAAAACAGGGTGTTACCTTAGTAAATGTTCATAAAACAGGGTGTTACCTTAGTAAATGTTCATAAAACAGGGTGTTACCTTAGTAAATGTTCATAAAACAGGGTGTTACCTTAGTAAATGTTCATAAAACATGGTGTTACCTTAGTAAATATAAAAAATGTGGTGTTGCCATAGTAAATGTTCATAAAACATGGTATTACCATAGTAATTGTGCACAAAACATGGTATTACCATAGTAAATGTTCATAAAACATGGTGTTACCTTAGTAAATGTTCATAAAACAGGGTGTTACCTTAGTAAATGTTCATAAAACATGGTGTTACCTTAGTAAATATAAAAAATGGTTTCCTAGTAATTGTGCAAAAACATGGTATTACCATAGTAAATGTTCATAAAACATGGTGTTACCTTAGTAAATGTTCATAAAACAGGGTGTTACCTTAGTAAATGTTCATAAAACATGGTGTTATCTTAGTAAATGTTCATAAAACAGGGTGTTACCATAGTAAATGTTCATAAAACATGGTGTTACCATAGTTAATGTTCATAAAACATGGTTTTATCATTGTTAATATTCATAAAACATGGTGTTACCATTGTAAATGTCAGTTTTACAAACTGTTTGGGAATGCTGTCGTTTTGCTCCCACAGACAGCGGCATATTCGGCGTTCCTCTCACAACGTTGCTGGAAAACGACCAGAAGAAATACCCCGGTTCCAGAGTTCCTCTGGTTTTCAAGAAGGTACGCTCATCTTTCCTTCTTTGGTTGTTAGAAACGAGGCTGGAATGTTATGATCGAGATTAAAAGCGCAGGCTTTTCTGGAAAGTTCCCAGTCAGCACTTCTCAGGGCTCAGATACTCGTCCCTCCCGCATCCTTGGACAGAGCCGCGGCGCGCTATCTCACATTATCCTGACCCCACGGCCCACGCTCGTCTCCGTTACAGAGGATTTCCAAAAAAACAAAGGCGGTGGCCAGAAGTGCTCTGCTTTGTTTTACGTGCCTGCGTTGACCTCGACGACTCTGTTTTTAAGTGGAATGATGGAGGCCGTTTATTGTTTCACTGGAGAGAGATTTACTGAGGAAACACTTAGAAATACAGAGATGGAGGATTAAAATAGACGCTTAAATAAACCTTCAGCAGTGAATCCGATCAGCCTGAGATTCTTCCAGCATTGCAACACCGTCAGTATTTGTGTTGGGTAACTCGAGAGCTGACGAGTAGATACGGAGACCCCCGGCTGGTAGAAATCCCCCACACACAGCTGCGTGTGTGACAGCTGATGAGTCTTATCAATGACTGATTAAGACTCTGGAATCTCAATCATCTCTGTCAGAAAACAACAGCACACAGACGGTGTTCTGCTGGTGTTTATATGCCACTCCAAGCTACTTCAAAACACTACGTGGAATTACCATGGTACATGTTCAAAAAACATGGTTTTAGCACAGGAAATGTCCAGAAAACATAGCGCTACCGTGGTAAATGTCCTAAAAACATGGTGTTACCATAGTAAATATCCAGAAAATATGGCGCTACCATGGTAAATGTCCTAAAAATAGGGTGTTACCCATAGTAAATGTCCAGAACACATGGTGCTACCATAGTAAATGTCCATAAACATGGTGCTACCATAGTAAATGGCCATAAACATGGTGCTATCGTGGTAAATGTCCTAAAAACACGGTGTTACCAGCGTAAAGGTCCAGAAAACATGGTATTACCATAGTAAATGTCCGTAAAACATGGTGCTACCATTGTAAATGTCCTAAAAACACGGTGTTACCATAGTAAATGTCCAGAAAACATGGTGTTACCACAGTAAATGTCCAGAAAACTATACTAATACCCAGTATGTATGTTGTTTGTGTTCCTGCTTTCAGTTGTTATCTAAACTGGAGCAGACGGGGTTACAGACGGAGGGGATTCTCAGGGTCCCGGGATCAGCGTCCAGAGTGAAGGTAAATATATTATCCATCATTACTCCAGAACTACAGCGTCATTCACACAGCAGACATCAGCTTCATTCCCTGCAGCGTGATGAACACGGCCTGCTCCAGGATTTGTGCTGTTGGCGTGTTTTGCCTCATGTGGCTCAGTGACACATCCGTAAAGCATCTGACCTGGATTTCTCCCACTGATTCCAGCTTTAATTCCACAGTTCTCAGCATTATTCATCCACGAGTGAAGAACAACAGAGAAATGAAGTTAGAAAGTCAAATCACACTCCACATGCAGCCGCTTTAAGAGAGTTAATGTGATGTCGAGAGCGTGCTACATGTGCTCCAGATACGAGTCTGAATGTTGATGTCTGATCCTGGAAAGCTGTTGTATAGCATCTGAAAAAGTCATGCAAACACTATGGTGCTTTATTGTTTTGTAGTGCTGGGCGATATAGCAAAACATTCCTTCACAAAGCGGTTAATCACGTGTGGTTGGATCATTCTTATCTCTTTACTGTCATCATATTGTCAAAGTGTCTAATGGAAATATTTCTATTCAAAGTCGCGATTCCTCCATTTCTAAACTATTAAATCGTGGCAAAACCTTAAGTTTGAAGTAATCGATAAACTCGCCCAGCCCTGTTGTTTATGTGCGCATGTTTCTGTGTTTGTCCTCCTCAGCATCTGCGTCAGGAGCTGGAGCTGAAGTTCTACGAGGATCGTTTCGACTGGGATCAGGTGCGTCAGAACGACGCGGCGGGTCTGTTGAAGATGTTCATCCGCGAGCTGCCGTATCCTCTGCTGACCCAACAGCACCTGCCGGCGTTCACAGCCGCTCAGAGTGAGTCTGAACACACATGTCCACGTCTCTTCACCGGGTTTCCATACAAAGTTGAGAATTTAACTTATGCACGAAATTTGAAATATGTCATAAAACATTTGCAAATAGGCACCATTTCCATCCAACGAGTCAAAAGCTATGTTTCCATCCATAAGTTTACATATTTTTATGCGCATTTTGGAATATCCCATAAAAAAATGCTGGATGGAAACACCAAGATGCACATCAATTCAAAAAATGCGGATAAAAAAACGTAAGCGCACATTTGAGTAGGATAAACGTTTTATCCGATAATAAAAAATGTGCATAAACTATGATGGAAACACATTTACCGAATGTTGACTCATTGGATGGAAACTGCTTTATTCGCGAGTGTTTTACGCAATATTCCAGTTTTGCACATAAATACATTTTTGGATGGAAACGCAGCTAAAGAGAACAAAATCGTCACTTCCTAGTAAACTGGCACTAAATATTAAAAGTAGAAAATAGAAGCCACTAAATATAATAATTTTCATGTATATTAAATTACAATTTCGCACAAGTCAAAAACCACCTCAAGCATGCGTAAAAAGATTATTATTTTATTTAATTTTTTTGGCGTTTCCATCACGCGTTACTGATGCGATGCATAAAAACGGTGATGGAAACATAGCTACTGCCTCGTCTCTCATCTCTCTCTGTCTGTCAGGTATCTCCTCACCCAAACATCAGATCCAGGCTCTTCATCTTCTCATCATGCTGCTTCCGGAAGCCAACAGAGACACACTGAAGGTCTGTTCGTCTCATCACGCTCTCAAACGGTTCCTGGAGATGATGTGATGCACAAAACTAAATAACGATTTTAACGCAGCAGTTCTCAAGCTTTTTGGCCCCTCATGGTCAAAGACAATATTTGAATGCCTTCCAAGATACACTATATTGCCAAAAGTATTGGCACCCTCTTCTAATGTGTGTGTGTGTAAAGTTGATGAACCGGTTGCACAGGCCGCATTAATCTGTAAAGACACACACCGTCTCAGAGAGGATCATGCTGGTTTGACGTCATGTGTTTGGTGCCCATATTCTCATGTGCTGATTCAGTTTAATCTGTGCTGAAAGTGCAGATGCACTCGAGACAGGTTTACCCGGGAGCTCAAACAGCAACGCCAAGGTCACGGGTTCGAATCCCAGGGAACGAATTAACAAATGTGACCGTTTCCAGCGAAGTCGTGTGGAAATTCCCGTTTGGAGTTTGTTTTATTTTCTCTCTTCTATATATAAACCCTCAGGTTAAACTGCCATATCTTAAGGTGCTCTATTTTTGCTCTCTAATTTTGTATTTAATATGCTAAAAAATATTCTATAGTACTTAAGATACACTAAGTGTACTCAAGAGAGGGATACTGTGAATATGCTTTACACTGCAAAAAAATATTTTCTTAGATATTTATGCTATAATACAAGACATAACTACAAATATATTAATTTATTTGACTTAAGATAAGTCTTATTTTCTGAAAGAATTATGTTAGTTTTTGCGTAAAACAAGTACAAATATCTGCCAATGAGGTAAACTTGTTTAGTCCTTTGAATTAAGATGATTTTTCTTCCCCCATTAGTAGATATTTGTACTTGTTTTATGCAAAAACTAACATAATTTTGATCATTTAAAAAAACAAACAAGACTTAATATCTTAAGTAAAGTAAATGCATCTTGATTCAAGAATGTTTCGATATTTATTCTCGAAAACAAGACATTTATACGAAGAAAACAGCAGTTTAAAGTCTCTGTATTTAATCACCACTTGTATGAAAGATGGGTTCAAGTGTACTAGTTTATATTCACTGTGTCCCAAAATAGCACAACATTACACCACACACGTAAACGCATGTCACGTGACCATTCACGCAGGTACAACCATAGACGTGTATAGGTAGATCCCTATTATTTAGATGGCGGACGCGTCTGCGTGCTTGGAGCGGTCGAATGAGGAATCTACCTTTACTTATCTATGAGCATGAAATTATTGTTATTGCAAGGATACGCAGAGAGAACATGTGCAGCCACGCCAACGTTTTTAAAAGTCTCCGTTTTGGACCTCGAAAACGCCGGAGTAGTGTAAACGATAGGCGATACCGTAGCAAAAGTTATGCTTTTTAAAATGAAAACGCACTAGTGTAAACAGGGCCTTAGTTTATCTTAAAGGGACAGTACACCCAAAAATGAAAATTCTGTCATCATTTACTCAGCCTCGAGTAGTTCCAGCTTGTATGAATGTGTTTGTTCTGCCGAACACAAAGGAAGATATGCTCAGTAAATGATGACAGAATTTTCATTTTTGGGTGTACTGTCTCTTTAAGAAGTACTGAAGCATCACTTTACGTGTGTGAAAATAGAGCACATTATGGACGTGTACTTTTTGAACGTTTCGCTGTTTGTTCTCAGGCTCTTCTGGAGTTCCTCAGAAAGGTGGTGGCGTACGAGGAGAAGAACCGCATGAGTCTGTGGAACGTCTCCATGATCGTGGCGCCGAACCTCTTCACGTTTCGTGGGAAGAACGTCAAACAAGAGGAGATGCAGGGCGCGGTCGCTGCCGCCCAGCTCGTGCGTCTCCTCATTACCCATCAGGACCTGCTGTGGACGGTGAGCGACACGCGCTCATGAATATTAATGAGGTGTCTTCACTGATTGGCTGACACTGACGTCTGCTCTTTACTAAAGTAACGGAATATTCATAAAATATATATTTTTTCTAAATAACTAAATATAATCAAATTAACATTTGAAGAATTTTCTATTTATTCTATTTTACTGTCTGATAAATGACTAAATAAATGCATTTAATTAAAAATATATATATTATAATAAAAAGTACATAGTAAAAAATAACAGTAAAATTACAATGAAAACAGAAAATGAAAATGTCCATGCTTTTTGAATATTAATGAGGTGTCTTCTCTGATTGGCTGAGATCGGTAAACATTCACGAAGGATCGTTACGATCATTAAAGCCGTTGTTTTCTGCAGTCTTTACTAAAGTAAATAAATATATTTAAAACAAATTACAAAAAATTAATGAAATAAACATTTTAAGTATATTTAGTATTTTAAATATTACAAATATATTTTTAAAATAAATATTGTAATAAAAAGCAGATATTAAAAAATAACTAATAAAATGCAAAAATAAAATACAATTACAAAATATACACAAGCTATATTAATATATAAATGAAACTAAAATAACACTGTTTATCTTTTATTAACAAATACGAATTTAAACGACTAATCTAGTGATTAGTGAAATACTTTTTTACACACATAGAAGTTCTATTTCAATAATCTATCAATCTAAAAATGCAAACGAATTAAGATAAATCTGTAAATGTCCATGAGTTTATGAATATTAATGAAGTGTATTCTCTGATTGGCTGAGATCGGTAAACATTCACGAAGGATCGTTACAGATCATTAAAGCCGTTGTTTTCTGCGTCTTTACTAAAGTAAAGAAATATATTTATATACATAATTTTTTAATCAAATTAACAGTTTTAAATATTATAAATATTACAATAGTACATAGTAAAAAATACTATTTTTTACACACATACAGCTATTTCTATAATCTAAAAATGTAAACGAATTAAGATAGATCTGTAAATGTCCATGCGTTTTGAATATTAATGCGGTGTGTTCTCTGATTGGCTGAGATCGGTAATCAGATGCAGGTGATGTTCAGATCGATCACGTGGCTGTGTTCCGCCTCGTTGTGACGGATGTCTGCTCTTCATATATCCACAGGTCCCATGTTTTCTGATCTCTCACGTCAGGAAAATGAACGAAGCCGCCACGGGCAAAAAAACTCCTTCTTCGGAGAAGAGCAAGCGCAGACTACTGAAGAGATGGCACACGGAGAAGGAGCGCGAGCGCGGCGAAGTGAGTGTGAGATGAGTGTTACGAACCTGTTTATGTGACTAATACGAGATAAAATCACCAGCGTCGGGGAAAGTTACTTTTAAAAGTAATGCGTTACAATATTGCGTTACTCCCTAAAAAAGTAACTAATTACGATATTTAGTTACTTTTTATGGAAAGTAATGCGTTACGTTACTTTTGCGTTACTTTTTAAATATGAGCAGGGCTTGATTGTTTGTTTTTAATACAATAAGTTATATTTATATCAAATATAAAAGCCTTTCACACCAAAAAGTGTAATGAATAAACCTCAGACTGAAGGACGAGTAAATCACGTCTGTACAGAAGAACACAGGAGAAGTTCAACACTCTTCAGCAATTAAAACAATGTTAGTTTATCTAAAGTAATTTTCTTATTAATATGATTGAACTGATCATCAAAGGTCAGCAGCAAACACATCGGTTAATAAAATGAGATTAGATATATTTGTGTTTAACATATTTAATTATTGCAGGTTTGCGTCATATTCTGAGTTTGTATTTCACTGTTTTAATTCATTTTGATGAATACTGAATCTGTTTTTTGCGAGTGTGATGAATTAATACACATTCATATTTAGTCTAGATTAGATCTACAGTAAGATCATGTTCACACGGCGCACTCAGTCAATAAATGGAGAAAAAGTAACTTTTTTCTAGTAAATTAAAAAGTAATGCGTTACTTTACTAGTTACTTGAAAAAAGTAATATTATTACGTTACTTGTAATGCGTTACCCCCCCGACACTGATAATTAATATAGAGTATCTCACGTAAATACAGTCGGTTATGGCTTAAGTGCGCGTGAATAGATGGGCGTCATCAGTGTTGGGCTCGTTACTCAAATAATGTAATATATTACTCGTTACTCCTTTAAATGTAATATTGTTACTTTCTGGCAACAGTAATTAGTTCCACTACTTTTCGCTCACGCCCCACAGAAGCTGTAACTCTGTATCTTCCACATAAATGTTACTAAAACTGTGATTCGTCGACTGGCCACTGGAGGCGGGGTCTAAAAGAGTCAATCCTATATACCCCCCCCCATGTTAAAACGCCCAACTTTACAGCATGTTTACAGTCTGGTACAAAAGTGGTTTTGGTCTATATCGCAAATTTTGCCCTTCGTGATAACTGTGATGGGGGGGATTTTTTGTATTACTCATCCGTTTAATTTATATTAAGCCTTAAAGTTCTGCATAATTAAGGGCGTGGCCACTTGAGTGACAGGTGGATTGCCGCTGCCGTCACCACTGTCGCTGCTAGGTGGGCGTGGTTTCAGCAACCAGCTCCACCCACCTCCCGGCTTTTTGCCCATTTTCGATTATCTGGGAGTGACGCGCTGCTAAGATGGCGACTTTGAGCATCAAACATCCTCTTCAGAAACCGACGCCCATTTTTTTACAGTCTATGGTATAAACTGTGTCTGTTTTCTTCAGGTCTCCGACCTTCGTGACGGCGTCATCAGAGTTCACGCGCCGCTCCACACCAAGGTCTCCACAGCGATCCAGCTGAACGCCGAGATGAAGGCCAGAGACATAATGGCGCGCTTCGACATCGAGAACGGGTGAGTTAACGAGCTCACTAACGAACGAACGGTCACGTGACTGAACCGATGTTAACCGATGAATGCTGATTACAGGCGCGGGTCACGCAGCACGAGACAGCATCTGTTCGAGGTCGGAGGAAACATCGGTGAGTTAAACATTAATTATAATAATCATAGAGTATAAAATAAACATTCAGACACCAGATATGATTTAACTAGTGCGTGCTACTATAGTTCATGTATTTAAATAAAGTGAAATATGACATAATATCCCCAAAAATGATTCAGATTTGAGCTGCGCATGTTTTGCTTTAATTACTAATGAGATCTTTTTACACACAGACTGAACTAAATGAAGCATTGCTTGGTAATTGGCGCTAAATTGGTTTTATCTAATTGTGTTACAGCTATTCAACCCAATTAATTACATCCCTTTCTATCAAAGTTATGACCAAGATCAATTTGTTCGGACAGTTTAACGCTCATATTTTATAAACCATAGATAATAAACTGAGAAATGTCTGAATAAGTTTGGCTTTGACTGGTAATTAATGAGTAATGAGTTATTTTAGTGTCATTGAGATATTATGAAAAAAAAATATTTTTTTAATTTAATTTAGTTTTCACTTTAATTTGAAAGTTTTAGTAATTTAGCCGTTTTGTCATTTATATTAGTTATTAGTATTTATATTATATTTTAGACGAGCGGACATCAGTTTTAATAATGAGATGCAAAGTCATAATTATGAATAAAATTAAGTTATGACAATTTTTAATTGAAAGTCGAAGTCAAAATAATTGTTAAAAACTGACACATCAAGTCATAATTAATAAAAAAAAAAAATTTTTTTAAATGTAATATATAATTTCGACTTTTAAGTCATTTTTCACATCTCATAATTTTGCCCTTTCACCTCATAATTATGACTTTTAAAGTTCAATAGATTTCAGATGAATATGGTCTGACTGAATATGATCCGTCTCTTAAAGAGACAGTACGTATTAATCTGAAGTATGTAGTTTGTTGTCTCTAGGCAAGCGCTGCTTGGATCCAGACGCACATTTACTAGACGTTTACCGCGTTAACCCTCACTGTGAATGGGTCTTAAAGTGAAAGACCTGAAGGAGTATGTTTACTGCTGATGAACCCGGACACCATCAGGCTCTCGCTCGGAGGTCAGAGGTCAAACTCCGCCGCTGCGGTTCAATGCTGGTCATTGAGTTTGTTTGGTGACCTTCCCCGATCTGAAGCCCTCATCAGGACGCATGATTCAGCGCTTTATACCACTAGCCAGTGTACAAAAAGAGCATGTAGATAATATTTATACCACTAATTTATCCCGCTGTATGATAAGGATTTTGTATTGTTTGTATACGCTGCATGTTTGTGATGAAGCCATGTGAACTTAAACACTACAGAACTCGAGCCGCACGTATTTCACCCAGAAATCAGACCAAATTAAGACGTTTTGACATTTTCATAAATAAAAAAAAAATAAAAATAATTCCCCCCCCCCCCCAAATTTCATTATTGTGATGAATTACTGAAATTATTATAATTTTTTTTACTAATGTATTGTTTATTTTTATTGTAAAAATGACTATTTCAGATTTAAAAATCATCATTGAGAATCTCGAACATAAAAAGTTAAAGGCCCTGATGTATGATATATATTCATATTTATATATTACAGTGAATTTGTGTTTGAATGGGTCTAATTCTCATTAAAATAATGCCAATATATATCTATCTTTCCTAAAAAAGGCTAAATGAATTGTTTCCGCCGGGTTCATGTGAGACTCATCAACACAGGTCAATATTACCTCTAATTAAACCAGATGAATATTAATGCCAATGTCATCAAACACTAATCGGATTAATGAAGGAATCCAGAAACATTGAGGTTCATGAAGTACAGAAACGAAGCCAAACGACCTCGTTCTCTTTGATTAGTTTAACTCTAAACGCTATTTTTGTGTCTGATGTACTCAAATGTTCATCTGTTAATTGTGTTTTTTATATGATGTTAAGTGGATTTGTGTTGTTGATGAATGATGAATGAGTTGGTGTTTTATCATATTGAGCGTTTTAGTTATTTAAAGCCATCAGAACATTACTTTGTAGCCTCGGTTCGTTAAAACCTCTTCATAACATGTCTTTGAGTATTATGAAGCACATGTAGCCATATCATAGACGTCATATCACGAGAATGCATTGCTAAACTAAGACTAGTCATGTTGTAATAGTGGTGAAACGACAGGTCATTGTGAAACTAACCCGATTAAAGCACATGAAACCAACTGCTGTGTGTGTGTGTCTGTGTGTATGCGAGTGAGTGTGACAGAGTGTGTGTGTGTGTGTGTGTGTGTAGAGAGAGAGTGTGTGTGTGTGTGTGTATGAGAGTGTGTGTGAGTGTGTGTGCGTGTATGTGTGTGTGCATGTGTGTCTCTGTGTGAGTGAGTTTGAGAGAGTGAGTGTGTGTGTGTGTGTGTGAGTGAGTGCGCGCGCGTGTGTGTGTCTGTGTGTATGCGAGTGAGTGTGTGAGTGTGTGTGTGTAAGAGAGAGAGAGAGTGTGTGTGTGTGTGTGTAGGAGAGTGTGTGTGAGTGTGAGAGAGTCTGTGTGAGTGTGTGTGCGTGCATGTGTGTGTGTGTGTGTCTCTGTGTGAGTGAGTTTGAGAGAGTGAGTGTGTGTGTGTGAGTGCGCGCGCGTGTGTGTGTGTGTCTGTGTATGCGAGTGAGTGTGTGAGTGAGTGAGAGAGTCTGTGGTGTGTGTGTGTATGAGGAGTGGCGTGTGTGGTGTTGAGTACGTGTGTGTGTGTGTGTATGAGAGAGTGTGTGTGTGTGTGTGTGTGTGTTGACGCACGGGTGTGTGGTGTGATGAGAGAGAGTGTTTGTGTGTGTGTGAGAGAGTGTGTGTGTGTGTGTGTATGGAGTGTGTGTGTGTGTGGCCGCACGCGCGTATGGCAGTGTGTGTATGAGAGTGTGTAGTGTGTGTCGAGTTGTGTGCGTGCATGTGTGTGTCTCTGTGTGAGTGAGTGAGAGAGTGATGTGTGTGTGCTGTGTATGCGTGTGATGCTGTGTGAGTGATGTGAGAGAGTGTGTGTGTGTGTGAGCGTGTGCTACGTGTGTGTGTGAGTGTGAGAGAGTGTATGTGTGTGTGGCACGTGGTGTGGTGTGTGTCGTGGATCAGTGTGATGTTTGCCTTTCTGTTGAAGTGAATGTCGAGAGTAGAATCAATAAACAAGTCATGTGGTTGTGTGCAAGCACGTCTGCGTGGCGTTGAATGCTGTAACAATTAAGAAAATGTAATGTGAAGTCAGTGTGATGTGTTCTAGAGCACAGTGCGTAGTGTGTGATGTAAAGAGATTAGATTGAGTGTAAGTGTAATGAGTGCGTGTATTGTGTTAAATCTCATAAAACTGTGTGAGTGAGTGTCAAAGAGAAGTAAGTAGAATGATTGTGTGTACACGTGCGTGGTGTTGTCGTGTCTGGATCAGCGCATCTGAGAAATAGTTAAATGCAATCTTGTTGATACCAAAAAATGAATTGGTAATGTCTTTGACTTGATTGATCTGAAATATTCATCACAAATAAAACAAGCAAAACACTCAACTAAGAAACAACCAGAGTTGTATTAGCAAGCAGGTTTCTGCGGGCCGTATGAAGGCACACTTAACAACAAATTAAGAACAAATTAATTGAAGTCAGTATGATCTATATCTAGAGCACAGTCAGTGTTATTAACAACACTTCAGCATTTGAGATTAAAAACTTTCAACAGATCTTCATTGCTTTTAAAATCAAATTAACAAAAACTTTATTTTTTTCAAAAACAATAAAATAGAAATGACTTTTACACTGTTTTTCTTCACTATTTTTTCCAGTGCAAATGTCTGAAGAAATATTAAATCAAGTCTTGTTTCCAAAAAATCTGATATTGTTGTAATTCCTTTAACTTTATTGATTTAATATAACATTTATTTTTACTCAAATGAGAATCATAATTGAAATTAAATATTTTATAAGTAAAATGCCCTGATTTATTACAATAACATTTATTTTAAATCTCATTAAAATAATGTCACGCTACAAAAAAAGTTATAAAAACATGATTTATTTACTAAAATTGATTTTGCCGTTAATCTAAAAAAAAAAAAAAATCTTGTGATTAAAAAAAAAAGTACAAAAACTTGTTGATAGGCTCCAAAAAATGACCCATTCATAAAAAAAAAAAAAATTCAGATGTTTTCTTGATTTAAGCATAAACTCAGTTAATCATAATGTCGTCTCTTGATTTAAAGATGTTTAGATATTTGTACTGGAAAACAGATTTTTTTTCAGTGCATGAACAGTTATTAAAGACTGTCTGCTCTGAATGAATCATGTTTTTACGGTCTTAATCTGTGTAAGGTTGAATTCAGACTAAAGAGGTTGTTAAAGGCCTGATGGAGCTGTGTGTGCATGAACCGGAGGCGTTCCTGCAGCGCTGTCCGGGCAGGATTGTGGGAAGACGTGTGGATGAGCGAAGGCGGCGCTGAAGTCCAGCGCATCGGAGACGTGACTCTTAAAGAGCCGCAGGTTCCTCATGCATCCGCGGAACGCTTCTCTGGAGCTCAGACCGTTCTGCTTCACGCCCGCTGCGAGAGAACAGAGCAGACACACGTCTATATTTCTGCATCTTAAGCGCTGTATTCAAGGTTAAACCTGTCTAATGTGAGTTTGAATGTCATGTTTTTAATATATCTGTGACGGCACAAATTGGTATATTTGTAGCAATAGCCAACAATCGAGTCAAAATTATAGATTTTTTTTTAATGCCAAAAATCTGTAACTTTACAACCATAAATGACATTTTTGATGAGTTATATGCATTGCTAAGAATAACTTTAAAAGTGATTTTCTCAATATTAATTTTTTTTGCACCCTCAGATTCCATATTTTCAAATATTGTCCAATCATGATTTATTCAGATTTTGTGCATGTGTTTGTTTTCACGATCTGTTGCTGCTTTCAGTATGGCTATTAAAGTCACGCAAAATATGATATTCAAACTCACATTAGACAATTAGACATCGTGAAAACAAACACATGCACAAAATCTGAATAAATCATGTGTGGTTTGTTATGATAGGACATGCAAAAAATTGTAATATTGAGAAAATCACCTTTAAAGTTATTCTTAGCAATGCATATAACTAATCAAGAATACGTTTAGGGTTGTAACATTTACTAAATATCTTCATGGAACTTAATATCTAATGATTTTTGGCATAAAAAAAAAAATCTATAATTTTGACTCGATTGTTGGCTATTGCTGCAAATATACCTGTTTGTGCTCCAGAGTCACAGATATATCAAAACAAGCTTTTTCCATGACAAAGACGGGATCAGTCAGTATGCACACATATAAGAGCATCGGCTTATCCATTAGAGCCCGCCCACACACGCTTCTGATTGGCTGAGATATTTGATTGATGTCATCTTTGTCAAATCACGAGTAACACGATAAACGGACACAAACCAGTGCTCAGAAACTCCATACCTGGGTATCCGCCCACATAGATGGGGTTTTTGGTCTCGGCGGAGGTGGAGGATGAGTACGGGTTCTCCACGGTCACCGTCACGCCGTCTACGGTCAGACTCAAGCTGTGCTTCTGCTTCTTGGCCACCAGGGTCCGCCAGCGACCGTCACACATGGACGCCGCGCTCCTGCTGCTCGCCGTGATCCGACCCGCGCCGTTATTCACGTTAAACACCACCTGTGACGGGATGAACGCGCTGTTAACCGTCAGAAACACTGGAAACAACACGAGGAGCTCCGGGAAATACCAGCCGATGATACAAACTATCATCTGTGACTGGAACAGAGAGATTATCAACTCAACTTATACCATACAAAATACAAACCTTGAAAATTAAAGTTTATTTCAGCCATTTTTCTCATTTTAGTTTAGTTTAAGTTGACCTAAAATAACTAAAACTAAAAAAAATAAATAATATTATATAGACAAATTGCATCAAAGAACTTCAACTAAAACGAGTAAATAAGAATGAATAAATACTATATAGACATGTTGCATAAAATAACTAAAATACATAAAATAACAAACTAAAAGTAAAACAAATAGACAAATTACACAACAAACTCAAATGCATAAAATAACTACAACTGAATAAATTTAATAAATACTATATAGACAAATTGCCAAAAATAAATAAATTGCATAGAAAACTAAAACTAGTAAATAAAAATACTATATAGACAAAATCCATAAATTATTAAAATGCATAAAATAAACAAAGTATAACTGAATAAGTATTATGGAGACAAATTACATAAGTGCACAAAATAAATAAATACTATATAGAATGCATAAAATATCTAAAACCAATAAATACAAATAATATATAGACAAATTACACAAACTCAAATGCTTAAAATAAATAATATATAGACAAATTGCCTAAAATAAATTAATTGCATAGAAAACTAAAACTAGTAAATAAAAAATATTATATAGACAAAATACATAAATAACTAAAACAAAAATGTATAAATACTATATATACAAAATTGTATAAAACAACAAACTAAATAAAATAATAAATACAAATTTAATCCTATATATATAGTAATAGTATAGTAATTAAAAATATGAACAAAGTTCTAACAGTATATTACTGTTCCTCAATAACTCTTTCTTCCGCTGGTGATATTAACCTGTCCGCTGATGAGCTCCAGGCCGATGGCGTCCACCTTAGTGCTGCTGATTCCCAACAGAACCGCGTCCGGCGCCGTGGAGCGGAAGTCCAGACGGACCGTGACGTCCGAGCCCACGTTATAGCCCTCTTTCACTGCGGAGAGAGCGAGACGGCAGTCGTTGGCATCTCTGTGCGGAGGCGGACGTGGAATAGAGTTTACCGCTAAACGAGGAGCTTCTTCTACAGCCTGTAACTGCTTTAATCAGGGCTGTATAAATGTGTGCGATACAATATTGCATGTGTATAAGTAGGGCGGCACAATTAATCCAATTTATAATCGCAATTACAATTACGTAATCGTTAAAAGCTGCAATTAATCGTTCAAAATCCACTTGTGTTACTCTGTGTGCGTAAGAAGTTTCCGTTATCTTAAGTGTTGTTATAGTTGTAGTTTAGCGTTATATACGGCGCGATGCAGTAAACGTCATAAAAACGGAATGTTCAGTTTAACACGGAATGTGTCAAAGTTTGGATCAATTCATCAAAAGTAGCTCATTACACTTAAATCTAATCGTGATATGGACTAGTATCTGTTAATATTACGCCAAAGAAGTAGATTTAAATATGAATCCTGCATGTTCTGTGTGAATGGAGCAGACGCGTGGTTTTGTGTGTGTATATATACATACAATATATACACAGTACACACATATACTGTACTTCTATTTTGAATCGATTAATCGCTTTGTAGCGCTAGTTTGAAATAACTTATTTTTGTGACCAGACATATTATAACCTATACAGTTAATAAAGGCCATGTCGATTATAAATATACTTTCCTTATAAAAAAATACTCAAGATTGCTTGACGAACATATTTTGTGCAATCGTATGTTTATTGTCTTTAGTTAAAATCTGTTTTATTCAGCAATAACTCAAGACAAATTAGTCTATATTATGAAGCATCGTCAGTGCTATTACTTCTGCGATGCATCTGTGGAGTTGAGCCCCCCCCCCCGGTGTCCAGTCTGAACTAAACAGGCATTACATTACGTGTGTACTCACTAATGCTCACAACACCATATTTGGGGTAAAAATAATACTTTTCTCTAAAGAAACCGGATTCCCTGAATTATCGTCATTGATATCGATACCAGAAATGATGGTGATGTATATTTATATGTTTATATTTGTATGTTAAGCCCGGTGTGTCAGACTCACTGAAAGCGGCGTATCCGCTGCCGCTGAAGAAGCTGCCGTCCTGAGCGCGTCTGAAGCACTGACCCGCGGCGTGAGACGATAGCACAGCGCTGAGGTTCATCTGGACGCCGCTAAACGTCACGTCCTGAACACACGCCGCCAGACTGTGTGTCACCTGCAGAACAACACGGGTTCGGATCGGTCAAACCACACGTTACACAAAACTCATCAGTAGCATGGGTATATTTGTAGCTATCAGCGTCGGGGAAAGTTACTTTTACAAGTAATGCGTTACAATATCGCGCATCTTCCTCAAAAAAAGTAACTGGACTATTTTAATGGAAAGTCATGCGTTACGTTACTTTT
>CM049836.1:27151649-27156649 GCA_027422435.1 Schizopygopsis pylzovi | reverse complement strand
TGTTTAAGGCCTCTAACACCATCTTTCTCTATTATTTTATTTTTACTTATTATATAATTATACATTTTAGTTTTTAAATCAGATGTTTTTTTATTATTTTTTTAAGGCCTCAAACTTAATCTTTCTCAATTCTATTATTTTTACATATTATATAATTATAATATTTTTTTAATCTGATTTTTAAATATTTTTTTAAGGCCTCTAACACAATCTTTTTCTATTATTTTCTTTTTAATATTATATTATATAATTATTATTTTTTTTTACAAATTCAGATTTTGTTTAAGGTCTCTAACTCAAGCTTTCTCTATTCTTTTCTGTTTACATATTATATAATTATTAAATATTTACATTTGTAATTAAAATGATTAATTACTGTTTTTTTGTTTTTATTTTAAGGCCTCTAACTCAATCTTTCTCTATTCTTTTCTTTTTAAATATTATATAATTATTATTTTTTTTATAAAAAATCTAATTATTTTAAGGCCTTGAACACAATCTTTCTCTATTCTTTCTATTTGTTTTCTTCTGATATATAATATAAATCTTGCTCCGTGTACTGCGTTGGGCAGCACTTATTCTGCTTGCTTCACTAGCTGTGAGTGGCTCTGGATGCAAGCGTGTGCACATGACTAGATGTGATGCGGTGTAAATGAGTGAGACGCGGAGGAGCGTAAGGAGCGTAAGGAGGTGAGAGGAGAACGCACCGTGCCGTTGGAGGCCAGGTACAGCAGCAGGCCGTTCGGAGACAGAGTCTTGAAGAACATGACCACGCTGGTGGACATGGAGCGCAGAGACTTCTGCACCACAGAGTACCCGCTGCCGTCGAAGTGGAACGACGTGTCTTCGGTGCGCCAACTGATGGACCAGAAACAAGAAACCCGCTCATCAAATACACATCTGAAGACAGCTGGAAACAACGCAGGGGTTGCTAGGCTGAACGGGACGTTGCTAGCGTGCGTCTCACCTCATGAAGCAGCCGCCGCACTCTCCCTGTCTCTCGGCGTAGTTCCACAAGCCGATGTTGTTCTCGTTGAGCGCCGCTTCGCTCACGCAGCCTCTGAAGCGGGTCGTTCTCACCGCCGGGGGTATCTGGGACAAACACAAGCGCTGTAACCCGGTACCAAACCCAGAGGAGCATCATCCGGACCGTCCTCTCACCTTCACCTGAGCGCCGACGCCCCCCACGAACACTCGGCTGGAGCTGCTGATGTCCATCACGCTGGAGGAGCCGGACGCTGTGGTCTTCACCGCGGGCAGCGGCTCCGAGTCCATCTGCTGGACCGAGAGGGTCCCGTGTCTCCCGAACCTGCAGGAGAACCAGAACCGGACGTCAGAGTCACAGAAGAACACAAACGACCCGTCAGCGCCGAGTTACGGACCGCGTGGCGTTGATCCGGTGCCACTTGCTGTTGTTGATCTGAACGTCGGGATACTCCAGCCGGGTGAGTCCAGAACCAGTGTCCCACAGGAAGGACACCTTCCCATCATGCATCTCCAGAGCCAGGAAGTCCTCCTGATGAGGATTACACACGGTTTATATAACAAGACTTCACACATTCAATATACATGCATTCATAACAAAACGATTCAGGTCCAATGACTGAAGCCAACTGAAATAAGATGAATCTCTAAAATTATTACCTGGAAATAAAGACTTAAACTGAATTAAAACTATAAACAACTGCAATAAAATATTAATAAAAACTAAAATAGTATATACATTTATCAGGACGCTCACTTACTGAGTGCCGATTCAGGTTATACACTCGATATCAGCTGCTGTGTTCTCCGCTGGAATTGAACCATGACGCTGTGCGCTGCTAACACACGCTGCCACGAGCCCAGCAGTCACGTGAACCTATAAAGTCACCGTGTGACTCCGTAACCTGCAGGAGAACACACTGACTTACCATGAGCTCCAGCAGCTCTACAGTATAAAACTACTAAAGACCGTGTGACGAGCTGCTAACATGTTACGACCGGCCGCAGCAGCTCTACAGTATAAACACAGGTCACACTTGCTGTTGTTGATCTGTAACAACTGCTCGATACCTCCAGCCGATGAGTCTACAGTATAACACAGTGTACCCACAGGATGTGACGTACCTTCTAACATCATGCATCTACCATGAGCCAGAGTCTCTATAGTATTAAACACTTACTAAAGCACAGCTTCTTTGACTACTTCTATAACACTGCTTACACTAACCAACAGTTACAGGTCAAACAAGTAACTGATAGTGATACTCTAAAACTCTCTACCTGGCCAAGCACTTACAGTACTAAACACTGATTAAAGCACGCTGTGAGTAGCTCTAACAACTGCCACACTAGCAAGAGCTTAATATAAACACAGGTAAGTGAGCTATGAGTACATGTAACAACTGCTCTTACCAGTGAGCCATCAGCGTTACAGTATAACAAGTGTAACGTGTTCCTGGTGACCATGACTTGCTGCTAACACACTGCTCTACCACTGAGCCGCAGCAGCTCTACAGTATAAACACAGGTAACGTGAGCGTGTGACGTACGCTGCTAACACACTGCTCTACCCGAGCCGCAGCAGCTCTACAGTATAAACACTACTAAAGCACGCGTGTGTGTGTGACGTACGCTGCTAACACACTGCTCTACCACTGAGCCGCAGCAGCTCTACAGTATAAACACTACTAAAGCACACGTGAGCGTGTGACGTACGCTGCTAACACACTGCTCTACCACTGAGCCACAGCAGCTCTACAGTATAAACACAGGTAACGTGAGCGTGTGACGTACGCTGCTAACACACTGCTCTACCACTGAGCCGCAGCAGCTCTACAGTATAAACACGGTACTAAGAGCACGCGTGAGTGTGTGACGTACGCTGCTAACACACTGCTCTACCACTGAGCCGCAGCAGCTCTACAGTATAAACACTACTAAAGCACGCGTGTGACGTACGCTGCTAACACACTGCTCTACCCCCGAGCCACAGCAGCTCTACAGTATAAACACAGGTAACGTGAGCGTGTGACGTACGCTGCTAACACACTGCTCTACCACTGAGCCGCAGCAGCTCTACAGTATAAACACAGGTAACGTGAGCGTGTGACGTACGCTGCTAACACACTGCTCTACCACTGAGCCGCAGCAGCTCTACAGTATAAACACTACTAAAGCACGCGTGTGTGTGACGTACGCTGCTAACACACTGCTCTACCCCAGCCGCAGCAGCTCTACAGTATAAACACTACTAAAGCACGCGTGTGCGTGTGACGTACGCTGCTAACACACTGCTCTACCCCGAGCCACAGCAGCTCTACAGTATAAACACTACTAAAGCACGCGTGTGTGAGACGTACGCTGCTAACACACTGCTCTACCACTGAGCCACAGCAGCTCTACAGTATAAACACTACTAAAGCACATGTGTGACGTACGCTGCTAACACACCGCTCTACCCCTGAGCCACAGCAGCTCTACAGTATAAACACTACTAAAGCACACGTGAGCGTGTGACGTACGCTGCTAACACACTGCTCTACCCCCAAGCCACAGCAGCTCTACAGTATAAACACTACTAAAGCACGTGTGGTGTGACGTACGCTGCTAACACACTGCTCTACCACTGAGCCACAGCAGCTCTACAGTATAAACACTACTAAAGCACGCGTGTGTGTGTGACGTACGCTGCTAACACACTGCTCTACCACTGAGCCGCAGCAGCTCTACAGTATAAACACAGGTAACGTGAGCGTGTGACGTACGCTGCTAACACACTGCTCTACCACTGAGCCACAGCAGCTCTACAGTATAAACACTACTAAAGCACGCGTGTGACGTACGCTGCTAACACACTGCTCTACCACTGAGCCGCAGCAGCTCTACAGTATAAACACAGGTAACGTGAGCGTGTGACGTACGCTGGCGCCGCTGCCCGTATAGAAGAGCAGGTTGTCCGGGTCGCTGGTCTTCATGGTCAGCGTGAGCGTGTTGAAGTTACTGGACGTCACCTCTGGTCTGTACGCTCGCACACAACCACCATCCGCAGAAACAGCCACTTTAATCTGCAGAAATCAGAGATTTGAAATTAATAAGGCATAATTTGTGTTGGGGTGTCTTCTCTCCTGAGGCCACAAGAGGGCGCATCGAGCAAAATATTACTAATGCACTTTTATTAAAGCAATCTTTGTTTAAAATAATGTTATATATAATTAATTAAGTTAACAATTAGAAACAAAACAGCGTCGTGCATGTAGTATATATGAAGAGTTTATTTATTATATCAAAAATCATGTTTTTTTATTATGCCATCATATTTTTATTGTGCTAGTTAGCTGGATTTTTTACGCAGTCACTGCAGTTGGATTGAGAATAAAAACATGATTTCTGAGAATTGTTGTTTTAGTAATAAAATAATATAGTTTTATAGAATCTAAAAATTATATTTTTTAAATTAACTCTTCATGTGGTTTAATACAAAAGACCGAAAAACATCACAAAGAGTGCTTTTCTATTAAAAACACAAGATGCTGTGGGATGAGAAAAACTGCTATAAAGTCTCGAGATGTGTGTTTTTACACATGAGTGTTTTATTATACTGTGTGTGAGTGTGTGTGTGTGTGACACATGCATTTAAAGTGGTGACACATGCACACACACACACACAGCGCACACACACACAACGCACACCACACATGCGCACACGCACCACGCACAACACCACACACACACACACACCCCACACAGCGCACACCACCAACACACACACAACATACAAACACCAAAATTTAACTTGCATTTATTTTACATGCTTTCTAAACACGCGAGAGTGATATATGTCACTGTAGAATATGTGATAAATATTGTGTGTTTCAGTTTCGCCGTAAACTACATCTTCTCTGCATTGTTGCTCTGTTTTTCAGCTATATTGTAATGAACTATGTAGCAGTAGGGCTGGGTGATAATTCGATGACGATAATTATCGCGATATAATTATGAAGAGTTTGATAAATGTC
>CM049836.1:27146649-27149149 GCA_027422435.1 Schizopygopsis pylzovi | reverse complement strand
TGTCAGTAATCAGCTGTTTTCTGAGTGAATATGTGTTAAACTGTAATTTATTTCTGTGATCAAAGCTGTATTTTCAGCATCATTACTCCAGTCTTCAGAAAACATTATGATTTATTATCAATACGCTTATTTATTATCAGTTGTGCTGCTTAGTTAAAAAGAACAGCATTTATTGAAAATAGAAATGTTTCCTAACAATAGAAGTCTTTTAAAAACCAATTTAGCACATCTTTGCTGAATAAAGTATTTATTTCTATAAATTCTTTAAAAAAAATTAATAAAAATGACTGATCAAGAACTTTTGAACGATAGTTCAAATTCATAATTTTACTAATATATAAATGGGTCAAAGACGTTAAGACGTCCGCATTAGAAGACATTGACAAAAGTATTTTATGTTCATAGAAAGCACATTAAATGCAAATAAATCGTCTATTTTTAAGGTTTCAAATATGTTTTTGGAGATTACAAAGTTATCATTTGGTTGAAATAATGTTATTTTATCATTCAGTGTAACATAATATTTATGTAACAATTCAAACATGTTTATTCTGACTTGTACATATTAAAATATATAAAATAATAAGGGAGCATATTTCATTTTATTGTGTTTTAAATGAGTATAAATTATTATCATCAAATGGGCAAAACCTAGAATAGCGGCTAATTAAAAAAAAATTAAATTACAACTAATTAATATCTGGGGTGAAAGTAATTAGTCTTTTAATATGTCATAAATTGATTTTTGTTGTAAATATACCTGACGAGATTGTTTACACTGAATTATATTTAAGTGGCTGTTTTCTGTAAATCAGGGGAACATTTATGATATTTAATTTTTGCTCAGATAATTTTAAATTAAACATAAAACTTTAAAATTGTGCAAAACAACATTTAAAGCAATATTAAACTTGTTGATTTTATGCTTAAACCCTTTTTTCGTCTTTGACCCATATATATATAATATACAATACAAATATTTTAATAAATATTAAATATATAGAAGTAGCATTGATCTACTCTGAAAACACTCTGCTATCAGATGCAGCAGGCGTGTAAATAAACAGTGTCACAGACTATATACTATAATTCAATTGCAGTTATATTGTATTGTTCATTAGTACAGTGAGGAGCTCTCATGTCACAGTATCCTGAGGCTTTGATTGGCTGACGCACCTGATTGAGGGCGGAGCTCGCGCTCTGATTGGCTGCGTGGGCCAGATCTTCAGCCAGCTGTGTGTTTGCTCTGATGTTGGTGTTGGTTTGAGCGGCGCTGGTGGTGTTTACTGCAGCCGGTCTGACCTCAGACAGAGAACTGAACCACAGCAAACACACTCAGTCTCATAATCGATCAGATATTTATGAGATGTTCTGAAGGTCACGCACCTGTTCAGAGCTCGTGTGTGTTTGCTGAGAGCTTGTGCGTGATCCTCGGCTCTGTACACCAGCTGTAGGGCGTCTCTTTTGGTCAGATCCATCACTAAAGAGTCCACGTGGTTCCTGAGAGCCGGACTCCATCCTTCCAGATCGGCCCTCGTCTCATCCAGAGTCTGGAGACACAAACACATCATCTCAGCACGAGTGTTTATGCCTTGTTTCTAGCCATCTAGTCATTTACTAGATATGCTAAATTAGAAGATATTTAGTATCGTTTCCAGAATAAAAACTAAATTAAGTGCATTTTGCTTATAACGAGGATAATTATCGGCCAGCGAGGAACGTAAAATACTCTTGTTTTAAGCGAAATGCATGGAAACAAGATTAAATATCTGTTATTTGTAGTGATCGACCGATATTGATTTTTTATAACCGATACCGATTATTTGCACGTTTATGTACCCGATAACCGATATGCAGAACCGATATTTATGTTATAAAGTACATAAATAACAGAGTGAAGTAAGTCCATTCTTCTCTTTCAGTCTCTTAACAACAACAAACTGTTGAAAATGAACTCTTTCATGTTAAATTTAATCTTCAAATTACAACAATAACAACATTTTATTTATAAAAAGCATCATCAGCAACACTGATAATAACAATAAGCAAAATAATGTCTTCAAATGGAGAAAATAAAGGACAGAAGTCATATAAATTCATTTTAATCTACAGTTTTAGGTTTATAATCTGTTTAATAGACTAAAGAGTGAAGAATAATTCACTGAATAATATTCTCTGGAATATTGAAATAAGCTATAACAAACAAAACATCGTATTTTATTGCATTTCTTAACTGTTTTATCAGAATTATTAAAATGTTTTGTCTAGATTATGAAAACTGCTGACAGCGGTTTATCTATTTACACAGAACTATACTCAAACTGATCGCTTGTGGAGATAATAAATCATTAATTTAGATAGAGATGTATTTATTTAGATGTTTATTGGTGAAATAATGGTTCTATAGTAAATGTTAATATAGTTTAGCGTGTTTCAAACGAGTGAATCTTGTATAAAGTTACATGCGGTGGCCGTTACTAAACCGATATCTGATTACGGT
>CM049836.1:27101649-27139149 GCA_027422435.1 Schizopygopsis pylzovi | reverse complement strand
GTGTGTGTGTGGAGAGTGGTGAGTGAGTGAGTGAGTGAGTGTGTGTGTGTGAGAGATAGTGTGTGTGTGTGAGAGAGAGTGTTAGTGTACGTGTGTGTGTGTGTATGTGTGAGAGAGAGTGTGTGTGTGTGTGAGTGTGTGCGCATGTGTGTGTGCGTGTGTGTGTGAGAGCGTATGTGAGTTTGTGTGTGTGCGTGGAGAGTGTGTGTCGTGTGTGTGTGTGTGTGTGTGGTGGTGTGTGTGAGGTGTGTGTGTGTGAGTGGAGAGATGTGTGTGTCGTGTGTGGTGTGAGTGCGTATGTGAGTTTGTGTGTGTGCGTGCGTGTGTGTGTGTGAGTGTGTCTGTTTCTGTGTGTGTGTGTGTGTGTGTGTGTGTGTGAGAGAGTGTATGCGTGTGTGTGTGTGAGTGCGTATGTGAGTTTGTGTGTATGCGTGTGTGTGTGAGAGTGTGTCTGTTTCTGTGTGTGTGTGTGTGTGTGTGTGTGAGAGAGAGTGTATGCGTGTGTGTGTGTGAGTGCGTGCGCGTGTGTGTGGTGCGTGCGATGGTGTGTGTGTGCGTGTGTGTGTGTAGTCTCTCACCTCTCACAGTAACGTCCCTCGTATCCCTCCTCGCAGCGATCGCATCGGAAATCACCGGCGCCCTCTAACACACACGTCGAGCTGAAACTATACACACACATATACAGAAATTAAATCAACACAGCAACATGACTTAATAGATTTAAATAAATAAATACCTAATTTTTTTATATTTCTATATTTTCCAAATTTCACTAAAACACACGTGTTCAGTTTTTTTTTTAATTTTCCAGTTGACCAATTTCCAGAACTGTTTCTATTGGTCAATTTCCAGAACTGCTACAGGTGACCATGTGACCTCACCTCTGACCCCGCAGCGGACAGGCGCACAGCGAGCAGTCGCTGACGGAGCCCTGAACCGTCCCATAATGCCCTGCGGCGCAGACGTGGCAGTGCTCTCCTGCGGTGTTGTGCTGGCATCCCTGAACACAATGACATCAGCATCTCAAGCAGCTGCTTCGGTGTTTATTATCAGATATCTGGATGTGTTCCTCACCAGACATTCGCCCGTGTCCAGGTCACATGACAGGCTGTGGTTGCTGCACTGGCAGGGGACGCAGGGCCGAACGAGCGGACGCTTTCTGCCCTTCATATCGAGCTCAGACACGGCCTGACGGTAATAGCCCGGAGCACACTCCTGGAGCAGAGAGCATGATGGGTAAAACATCAGTCATTAAAACACTGCGTAAACAACACAACTCAACCGGAAGTGATGCCTAGAAATGATACATTATATTGTAGTATATTATTAATTATACATTTTATATTATTTATTTTTAGCATTGGTCCGGAAATATTAGAAATTATAGTATAAATTTTATATTATTGATCAATTGTATTTATTTTTTAGTATTTATCAGACTTTAACAATTTGGATAATTAAATTCTAGAAATTATACATAATATTATTAAGTATTTATTTTATATTATATTTTACAACTATATTTGTAGCAATAACCAAAAATACATTGTATGAGTCAAAATTATACATTTTTATTTCATGCCAAAAATCATTAGATATTAAGATCATGTTCCATGAAGATATTACCAATCGTAAATATATCAAAACTTAATTTTTGATTAGTAATATGCATTGCTAAGAACTTCATTTAAAGCTGATTTTCTCAATATTTTTTGCACCCTCAGATTCCAGATTTTTATGCATCAATGGAAACATTATTTATTCAGATTTCAGATGATGCATAAATTTCAAATTTAATTTTTCTTTTACCTTATGACTGGTTTTGTGCTCCACGGTCACATATATATAAAAATATATTTAAAATATAAACATGACATATTTTCCTGAAACATGTACATGCATGCATGTGTGTGTGTGTGTGTGTGTGTGTGTGTATAGATAGATAATAAATATATATATTGTGTAAGCAAATCGTTTATGTTGAATGTGATTCTGAAGTTTCGGACAGGAACTAAATTGATCATGTGACCGAACACGTGAATGTTTGCGGTTGGTCTGTAAGCGGATGACCTCTGACCTGACAGGAGAGTCCAGCGTATCCCAGCGGACACTCACAGCTCTCCAGCAGCCTCGCCTCGTCTCCCCCCCGAGGAACCTCCTCCGCCTCCAGCGCCGTCTCCATCCAGATACCAGAGATCCTACAGAGACATGAAGACCTCTCATCAGCACCGACTCGGTTAAATCATGTCTCTGTGAGATCTTCTCCTGAAGAAACACCTGGATCTGTTTATCTAGAGATCCTACAGAGACATGAAGACCTCTCATCAGCACCGACTCGGTTAAATCATGTCTCTGTGAGATCTTCTCCTGAAGAACCACCTGGATCTGTTTATCTAGAGATCTACAGAGACATGAAGACCTCTCATCAGCACCGACTCGGTTAAATCATGTCTCTGTGAGATCTTCTCCTGAAGAAACACCTGGATCTGTTTATCTAGAGATCTACAGAGACATGAAGTCCTCTCATCAGCACCGACTCGGTTAAATCATGTCTCTCTGTGAGATCTTCTCCTGAAGAAACACCTGGATCTGTTTATCTAGAGATCCTACAGAGACATGAAGACCTCTCATCAGCACCGACTCGGTTAAATCATGTCTCTCTGTGAGATCTTCTCCTGAAGAAACACCTGGATCTGTTTATCTAGAGATCCTACAGAGACATGAAGACCTCTCATCAGCACCGACTCGGTTAAATCATGTCTCTGTGAGATCTTCTCCTGAAGAAACACCTGGATCTGTTTATCTAGAGATCTACAGAGACATGAAGACCTCTCATCAGCACCGACTCGGTTAAATCATGTCTCTGTGAGATCTTCTCCTGAAGAAACACCTGGATCTGTTTATCTAGAGATCCTACAGAGACATGAAGTCCTCTCATCAGCACCGACTCGGTTAAATCATGTCTCTGTGAGATCTTCTCCTGAAGAAACACCTGGATCTGTTTATCTAGAGATCTACAGAGACATGAAGTCCTCTCATCAGCACCGACTCGGTTAAATCATGTCTCTCTGTGAGATCTTCTCCTGAAGAAACACCTGGATCTGTTTATCTAGAGATCCTACAGAGACATGAAGTCCTCTCATCAGCACCGACTCGGTTAAATCATGTCTCTGTGAGATCTTCTCCTGAAGAAACACCTGGATCTGTTTATCTAGAGATCTACAGAGACATGAAGACCTCTCATCAGCACCGACTCGGTTAAATCATGTCTCTGTGAGATCTTCTCCTGAAGAAACACCTGGATCTGTTTATCTAGAGATCCTACAGAGACATGAAGACCTCTCATCAGCACCGACTCGGTTAAATCATGTCTCTGTGAGATCTTCTCCTGAAGAAACACCTGGATCTGTTTATCTAGAGATCTACAGAGACATGAAGACCTCTCATCAGCACCGACTCGGTTAAATCATGTCTCTGTGAGATCTTCTCCTGAAGAAACACCTGGATCTGTTTATCTAGAGATCCTACAGAGACATGAAGACCTCTCATCAGCACCGACTCGGTTAAATCATGTCTCTCTGTGAGATCTTCTCCTGAAGAAACACCTGGATCTGTTTATCTAGAGATCTACAGAGACATGAAGACCTCTCATCAGCACCGACTCGGTTAAATCATGTCTCTGTGAGATCTTCTCCTGAAGAAACACCTGGATCTGTTTATCTAGAGATCTACAGAGACATGAAGTCCTCTCATCAGCACCGACTCGGTTAAATCATGTCTCTGTGAGATCTTCTCCTGAAGAAACACCTGGATCTGTTTATCTAGAGATCTACAGAGACATGAAGACCTCTCATCAGCACCGACTCGGTTAAATCATGTCTCTCTGTGAGATCTTCTCCTGAAGAAACACCTGGATCTGTTTATCTAGAGATCTACAGAGACATGAAGACCTCTCATCAGCACCGACTCGGTTAAATCATGTCTCTGTGAGATCTTCTCCTGAAGAAACACCTGGATCTGTTTATCTAGAGATCCTACAGAGACATGAAGACCTCTCATCAGCACCGACTCGGTTAAATCATGTCTCTCTGTGAGATCTTCTCCTGAAGAAACACCTGGATCTGTTTATCTAGAGATCCTACAGAGACATGAAGACCTCTCATCAGCACCGACTCGGTTAAATCATGTCTCTCTGTGAGATCTTCTCCTGAAGAAACACCTGGATCTGTTTATCTATAGATCCTACAGAGACATGAAGTCCTCTCATCAGCACCGACTCGGTTAAATCATGTCTCTGTGAGATCTTCTCCTGAAGAAACACCTGGATCTGTTTATCTATAGATCCTACAGAGACATGAAGTCCTCTCATCAGCACCGACTCGGTTAAATCATGTCTCTGTGAGATCTTCTCCTGAAGAAACACCTGGATCTGTTTATCTAGAGATCCTACAGAGACATGAAGACCTCTCATCAGCACCGACTCGGTTAAATCATGTCTCTCTGTGAGATCTTCTCCTGAAGAAACACCTGGATCTGTTTATCTAGAGATCTACAGAGACATGAAGACCTCTCATCAGCACCGACTCGGTTAAATCATGTCTCTCTGTGAGATCTTCTCCTGAAGAAACACCTGGATCTGTTTATCTAGAGATCTACAGAGACATGAAGTCCTCTCATCAGCACCGACTCGGTTAAATCATGTCTCTGTGAGATCTTCTCCTGAAGAAACACCTGGATCTGTTTATCTATAGATCCTACAGAGACATGAAGTCCTCTCATCAGCACCGACTCGGTTAAATCATGTCTCTGTGAGATCTTCTCCTGAAGAAACACCTGGATCTGTTTATCTATAGATCCTACAGAGACATGAAGACCTCTCATCAGCACCGACTCGGTTAAATCATGTCTCTCTGTGAGATCTTCTCCTGAAGAAACACCTGGATCTGTTTATCTAGAGATCTACAGAGACATGAAGACCTCTCATCAGCACCGACTCGGTTAAATCATGTCTCTGTGAGATCTTCTCCTGAAGAAACACCTGGATCTGTTTATCTAGAGATCTACAGAGACATGAAGTCCTCTCATCAGCACCGACTCGGTTAAATCATGTCTCTCTGTGAGATCTTCTCCTGAAGAAACACCTGGATCTGTTTATCTAGAGATCCTACAGAGACATGAAGTCCTCTCATCAGCACCGACTCGGTTAAATCATGTCTCTGTGAGATCTTCTCCTGAAGAAACACCTGGATCTGTTTATCTAGAGATCCTACAGAGACATGAAGACCTCTCATCAGCACCGACTCGGTTAAATCATGTCTCTCTGTGAGATCTTCTCCTGAAGAAACACCTGGATCTGTTTATCTAGAGATCCTACAGAGACATGAAGTCCTCTCATCAGCACCGACTCGGTTAAATCATGTCTCTGTGAGATCTTCTCCTGAAGAAACACCTGGATCTGTTTATCTATAGATCCTACAGAGACATGAAGTCCTCTCATCAGCACCGACTCGGTTAAATCATGTCTCTGTGAGATCTTCTCCTGAAGAAACACCTGGATCTGTTTATCTAGAGATCTACAGAGACATGAAGACCTCTCATCAGCACCGACTCGGTTAAATCATGTCTCTCTGTGAGATCTTCTCCTGAAGAAACACCTGGATCTGTTTATCTAGAGATCTACAGAGACATGAAGTCCTCTCATCAGCACCGACTCGGTTAAATCATGTCTCTGTGAGATCTTCTCCTGAAGAAACACCTGGATCTGTTTATCTAGAGATCCTACAGAGACATGAAGACCTCTCATCAGCACCGACTCGGTTAAATCATGTCTCTGTGAGATCTTCTCCTGAAGAAACACCTGGATCTGTTTATCTAGAGATCTACAGAGACATGAAGTCCTCTCATCAGCACCGACTCGGTTAAATCATGTCTCTGTGAGATCTTCTCCTGAAGAAACACGTTTATCTGTATATTAATCAGTAATATCATAACACACTGTTCATGATCCGGTGTCTGACGTGCGTCACATTATGGAAGCTGAATGTGTTCTGAAATATAATCATATTCATCACAATTATCATCATTATTATTATTATAGTACTTTTAATTTGTCTTATATTTAAATATGAATCTCAATGGTATTTATTTGAAACTCCAAGCAATTTAATTTATTATTATCACTTTTATATATGATATTTTTATTATTATTTATTCAGATTTGCATATTCATCACTATGGCATTTACATGACAAGCCAATTAATTATTATTAATTTGATAATATTATTTATATAATATTTATATATAATTATTATTCATATTAAATGTATGCGTATATATATATATATATATATATATATTCATAAAACATTATTATTTTGATAAATGTATTATTCTTAATTCTTACTTGGTCATATTAACATATTCTTCATTATGGTATTTACATGATAATACAAGGAATTAAATTTTTTATTCGTATTAAAATCGTTATTATTTATTAAAATTAATATTTTGAATTATTTTATTATATTACTATTTACTTATATAAAAAATAATCTCTGTGGTATTTACACAATCCAAGGAATACCACTTATTATTAGTATTATTTATTTAGAAATATTTTGTTATTTTTATAATTTTTTATTCATATTAGCATACTATGGTATCACTATGGTATTTACATGATAATTAAAAAAAAAAAAATTATAAAAAGATTTTTTTTTTTTTTTTAACGGTTATTCTAAAAAAATCAACATCTTTGTCTTCCTAGTAATATAAAATAAATCTGTGTCTCTGGAGCACAGACGCAGTCATAAGCAGCACAGCTATATTTGTAGCAATAACCAACAATACAGTGTATGAGTCAAAATTATACATTTTTCTTTTATGGCAAAAATCATTAGATATTATGATCATGTTCCATCAATATATTTAGTACATTTCCAACTAATTTTTTTATTAATAATATGCATTGCTAAGAACAACTTTAAAGTTGATTTTCTCGATATTTAGATTTTTTTTGCACCCTCAGATTTCCAAATATTGTCCTATCATAATATCATATCAATCATCATATCATATCAATGGAAAGATGATTTATTCAGCTTTCAGATGATGCATGCATCTCAATTTGTTGTGCTCCAGGGTCACATTACAGATGCTGAGTGGATGTGAATGATGGAGGAATGACCTGCTCTGCTGCAGTCCTGAGCCGTACGATGCTTTGATGATGATGTACTCCACGTTACTCAGCACTGACATGAAGTCGGCGTGACTCACGGCTTCATCAGACACCGAGTTGAAATACTTCCACTTGTGCTGCAGACAAACACGAGAACACGGTCAGAGAGCGCCGGGATTACAGCACAAACACAGCGATGCAGAAGCGGACTGACCTCGGTCAGAGGAACCTCGTGTCCGGTGCGGACGCCGTTCTCAGGAGCGGGAAGCTCGGTGTAGATGACCAGCTTGCGCAGGTGTCCGCCCCTCATCAGCACCTGAGGCTCGTGATTGGCCAGACCCACGCCGTCCAGAGCGATGAAGGTCAGCGTGTAGGAGAGTCTTCCTCCGTACGACAGCAGCTACCAGACAAACAACAGAATCACACGAATGAACCATCTGAGTGCTACAAATACATGCTTAAACACTTCAAATATATTAATATAAATACATATTATTATAAATTAAAATATATTAATATAAATACATATTATTTGTGTGGTGTTTACTGTGGCATTTCTGTGGTATTTACTGTGGTATTTGTGTGGCATTTGTGTGATGTTTACCGTGGTATTTGTGTCTTTTTACTGTGGTATTTATGTGGCGTTTACTGTGCTATTTGTGTCTTTTTACTGTGGTATTTATGTGGTGTTTACTGTGCTATTTGTGTGGCTTTTTACTGTGGTATTTGTGTCTTTTTACTGTGGTATTTATGTGGCATTTACTGTGCTATTTGTGTGGTGTTAACTGTGGTATTTGTGTCTTTTTACTGTGGTATTTGTGTCTTGTTACCGTGGTATTTGTGCATTTTTACCATGGTATCGTGTCTTATTACCGTGGTATTCGTTTATTGGTACTGTGGTATTTGTGTCTTGTTACCGTGGTATTTGCTGTGGTGTTTACTGTGGTATTTGTGTGGTGTTTACTGTGGTGTTTACTGTGGCATTTGTGTTGTGTTTACTGTGGTATTTGTGTGGTGTTTACTGTGGCATTTTTGTGGTGTTTACCGTGGTATTTGTGTGCTTTTTACTGTGCTATTTGTGTGGTGTTTACTGTGGTATTTGTGTGGTGTTTACTGTGGTGTTTGTGTGGTATTTACTGTGGTATTTGTGTGGTATTTGTGTGATGTTTACCATGGTATTTGTGTGGTGTTTACTGTGGCATTTATGTGGTGTTTACTGTGGTATTTGTGTGGTGTTTACTGTGGTATTTGTGTGGTGTTTACTGTGGTGTTTGTGTGGTGTTTACCATGGTATTTGTGGCTTTTTACTGTGGTATTTGTGTCTTTTTACTGTGGTATTTATGTGGTGTTTACTGTGGCATTTGTGTGATGTTTACTGTGGTATTATTGTCTTGTTACCGTGGTATTTGTGTCTTGTTACTGTGGTATTTGTGTCTTGTTACTGTGGTATTTGTGTCTTGTTACTGCCGTATTGGTATTCTGTTACTGTGGTATTATTGTCTTGTTACTGTAGTATTTGTGTGGTGCTTGCTGTGGTATTTGCATGGGTCTGTACCTGGTTACCGTGGTATTTGTGTCTTGTTACTGCCGTATTGGTATTCTGCTACTGTGGTATTATTGTCTTGTTACTGTGGTATTTGCTGTGGTATTTGCATGGGTCTGTACCTGGTTTCCGTGGTATTTATGTGGCAGTCTCCAGTAATACGGTGCGGTGAGGACAGACAGATTGTGCAGGTGAGATGCGTTCAGCAGCATCTCCTGATCGCTGTAATAAACACCCTCCAGCGTCCCCTGCAGGTCACTCTGAGACACGACACGCAGCAGAGCCGGAGCAGAGCCCAGCGTGATCTGAATCACACACACTTATTAATATACACACCATTCATGAATATTCATGATTCACATCATTCAAATATCAGCATCAGGATCTTCAGTTCCATGGCAGCATATATAATACCACATACTGACAATAAATGTATAACCTGAATGCACTGTAAGTCGCTTTGGATAAAAGCATCTGCTAAATGCATAAATGTAAATAATAATTGTATATGGGTTTAGTTTGTATCTTAATTAAATGTGATGAGAAAAAAACTAAGTAGAGTAGACTCACAAACAAATGACTCCTAAAGAATCACTTACTTACGACTGGATGTTAATATGACAAAAATGCACCGAAGAACTATTTTATACACATTTCTTTATATTTTATGCCTCTTAATCATGATAAAATCACGGTAAAGCATGTAATCTCGTGACTTACTGTTTCATTTATATATAATGTGGTTAAAAAGTTTGGGGTCAGTAAGATTTAATGTTTTTTTTATTATAAATATTTAACTTATTTTTAAATCAAGGATGCTTTAAATTGATCAAAAGTGACAGTCAAGACATTTATAATGTTAAAAAAGATTTCGGTTTCAAATAAATGCTGTTTTTTTTTACTTTTCCATTAAAATATTGTGCAGCACGACTGTTTTCAACATTGATAATAATCAGAAATGTTTCATATTAGAATGATTTGTGTCACTGAAGACTGCAGTAATGATGCTGAAAATACATCTTTGATCACAGAAATAAATTATACCTTATCACATATTCACATAGAAAACATCTGTTCCCCTTCATGGGAACTCGAACTGCGTCCCCTAGGGGTCGCTACGGGGAACGCCCTCAGCGTGACTCGGTCTGAAGATACATATGAAAAAACACCACCTGATGGCCGGCGACAGCCCATGACGTCACTACCGGCGTACCACAATATAAGTGCCGCCGGGAGGATACATCATCAGCTTTTTCGTCTTCACTGACTGGTTTGTTTGAAGCGTGCAGAGTGAATCTGGTAAGAGTACAGTTTTCTAACTCTACTATGGCGAGCACTAGCAAGGCGTTTAGGAAGTGTGTGGATCCGTGTCCTCGTTATTTGACACCCGATGACACACACGACTGTTGCGTCTTTTGTTTGGGCATGGAGCACGCACGCGATGTCCTTGAGGGGGCGGTTTGCGTGCATTGTGAGCGGCTCTCTGTGAGGAAGCTCAGCTCTCGCCTGTCCCTCTTTTCGAGGAAAGAGGGGCAGCCGTCTGCTTCCCGCGATTCAAGACCCACCGTTGCCGAGGCACGGAGGCGAATGAAATCGGGGGGTTCGCAGTTGGTGGTGGCCGATAAGCTGGAAAGGGACCGCCCCCTTTTCGCGCGTCGGCCGAGAACGAGAGTGAGCTGCTGGATTGTGATGATGCGATCTTTCTGACATCATTAGATGCAGCAGCTAGTGCTCCGCTGCATATGAACGAGTTTTGGAGGTTATGGATTATAAAAATAAATTTAAATAACCCCCAGCTCGAGTGAGCCTTCCTTTCTTCATAAATCTCGATGTGGAGGTTGAGAAGGAGTGGGAAAGCTAGTTTTTTTTTTCTCGTATTCATAGGTTTCAGCATACTAGTTATGCTGACACTGAGGGGATGCGTGAAAATGGCTATGAGGGGATGCCCCCTGTGCAAGAGATGATAACTAGCTTATCTCTCTATGGCGAGACATCCTCTCTCAAGGCTCCCTCCTGGCCATCTAAGCCCCTGAATCTCGCTTAAATGGCAGGGCATATGCAGCAGCAGGTCAGACCGTCGCTTCGTTGCACACGAAGGCGTACCAGACTGACCTGCTAAAAGTCCTGGATAAGGTCCAGGTCTGAGCCCGAACAACCAGGGGTCCTAACCCATCTCGGTCTGAGGATCAGAGATGGGCTTAGAAGGCTAGTCTCGCGACTCATGCCCCTCCCCCTCCTGCGGCTAGGGTGAGACAGAGGCGTGGGTCAGAGAGAGGCAAGCCCTCTCATTCCTCTCTAATTCCCCTGTAACCACCGTAAACTCCACCGACCGAGGTTAGGTGGAAGTTTCCTGCCTAGAGGCGCTCCCTTGTGAGCGGCGGAGTTCCCTCTCATTCTGAGGAATGAGTTCTCCGCTCCTCAGAGCTCTGTGATAGGTCGCTCTCCGTGCTGGTCGAGCTAGCATTGCTCCCCTCACTATAGAGGGTTATCTATGAGCATGCCGCTCCCTGCTGAGCGTCTGAGTTCCTTCTCATTCTGAGGAATGAGTTCTCCGCTCTCCAGAGCTCGATATAGGTAGCATTATAGGCTCTCATTCTGAGGAATGAGTTCCCAACTAAGAACTGCAGTCAGGTGGACTTATGATGACTTCAGGCAGGTTCTGTATTCTCGAACTGCCTTACTGATGGTCTGGACGTGAGTCCCCTCGGAGGTTTCTGCGGATCCTCCTGGATCTTCAGTCATTCTGGTCACCACTGCAAGGGTAGAGCCAGTATTACTCCCCTCACGATAAGAGGGTTACCTATGAGTATGCCGCTCCCTTCTGAGCGGCTGAGTGTCTTTTCATTCTGAGGAATGAGTTCTCCACTCTCCAGAGCTCGTTATAGGTAGAGCCAGCATTGCTCCCCTCGTTAGAGGGTCACCTTTGAGCATGCCGCTCCCTGCGGAGCGTCTGAGTTCCCACTCATTCTGAGGAATGAGTTCTCCGCTCCTCAGAGCTCTGTGATAGGTCGCTCTCCGTGCTGGTCGAGCTAGCATTGCTCCCCTCACTATAGAGGGTTATCTATGAGCATGCCGCTCCCTGCTGAGCGTCTGAGTTCCTTCTCATTCTGAGGAATGAGTTCTCCGCTCTCCAGAGCTCGATATAGGTAGCATTATAGGCTCTCATTCTGAGGAATGAGTTCCCAACTAGAACTGCAGTCAGGTGGACTTATGATGACTTCAGGCAGGTTCTGTATTCTCGAACTGCCTTACTGATGGTCTGGACGTGAGTCCCCTCGGAGGTTTCTGCGGATCCTCCTGGATCTTCAGTCATTCTGGTCACCACTGCAAGGGTAGAGCCAGCATTACTCCCCTCACGATAAGAGGGTTACCTATGAGTATGCCGCTCCCTTCTGAGCGGCTGAGTGTCTTTTCATTCTGAGGAATGAGTTCTCCACTCTCCAGAGCTCGTTATAGGTAGAGCTAGCATTGCTACCCTCGTTAGAGGGTCACCTTTGAGCATGCCGCTCCCTGCGGAGCGTCTGAGTTCCCACTCATTCTGAGGAATGAGTTCTCCGCTCCTCAGAGCTCTGTGATAGGTCGCTCTCCTTGCGGGTCGAGCTAGCGTTGCTCCCCTCACTATAGAGGGTTATCTATGAGCATGCCGCTCCCTGCTGAGCGTCTGAGTTCCTTCTCATTCTGAGGAATGAGTTCTCCCGCTCTCCAGAGCTCGTTATTGGTAGAGCCAGCATTACCTATGAGTATGCCGCTCCCTTCGGAGCGTCTGAATGTCCACTCATTCCGAGGAATGAGTGTTCCGCTCCCCAGAGCTCGCTGTTGGTAGAGCCAGCATTGCTCCCCTCACCCAGAGGGCCACCTATGAGCATGCCGCTCCCTTCTGAGCGGCGGAGTTCCCTCTCATTCTGAGGAATGAGTTCCCCGCTCTCCAGAGCTCATGGTTGGGCTCGACGCTCCCCTCTGAGCGGCGGAGTGTCTTCTCATTCTGAGGAATGAGTTCTCCGCTCCTCAGAGCTCTATGATAATCGCTCTCCCTGCTGGTCGAGCTAGCATTGCTCCCCTCACTATAGAGGGTTATCTATGAGCATGCCGCTCCCTGCTGAGCGGGGAGTTTCCCTCTCATTCTGAGGAATGAGTTCCCCGCTCTCCAGAGCTCATGATGGGGCTTGCCGCTCCCTTCTGAGCGGCGGAGTGCCTTCTCATTCTGAGGAATGAGTTCTCCACTCTCCAGAGCTCGTTATAGGTCTCACTCTGAGGAGTGAGTTCTCCGCTCTAGAGCTCCTCATTGGTAGCTGAGTTCCTCTCATTCCGAGGAATGAGTTCTCCGCTCTCCAGAGCTCGCCGTCGGTAGAGCTAGCACTGCTCCCCTCAACCAGAGGGTCACCTATGAGCATGCCGCTCCCGTCTGAGCGTCCGAGTTTCTCCGCCCCCCAGAGCTCTGTGATAGGTCGCTCGCCTGTTGGTCGAGCCAGCATTGCTCCCCTCAACCAGAGGGTCATCTATGAGCGTGCCGCTCCCTTCTGAGCGTCTGAGTTCCCTCTCACTCCGAGGAATGAGTAGTTCTCCGCTCCAAGGCATAGAACGTTCTAATAAGTGCACACGCAAGACTTTGGGCACTTTTCTAAAATCCACTTAGTGGTAAGTCCGCACATTAAAGATTCTGCGTTCTTTCTAAAAATCCCGTAAGGGTAGGGTTACGCGCACTGCTTCGTGCCCTTTTTTGAGCTGGTTAAAGCCCCGGTTTGTGCCTTGGGCCCCGCTCCCCTGTCCCATATATGTTGGGTCCAAAAAAAAAAAGGGAAAGGGGGTGTACACTACCAAGAGGTCTGTTGAGACAGTTCCCTCAGTAAGCTTGGGAGAGCAGGTGGTAACCCCTGAGTGATCGGCCAGGACCTGGTGAGCCAGGTGCCTGGCCATATCCCCTTGAAGGAATCTTTTCTGATTCCAAGACCTTGAGCTCTACCCTAGGCCCGGTAATCCCGGCGCCTAACAGGTAAGTACTAGAGTACGCAGCTCGGGCCTTTGGCCGAAGGGGATAATATCACTGACAGCCATCAGCCGTCCCGGGGGAAACTTCCTTAAGCCGGGTATAGTTGGCTTAGTGCTCGCCTTTTTTGCGAAATTGGCTTGCATTCCCCTCAGCATGGTGAAGTGGGTATAACGTTCCCCGTAGCGACCCCTAGGGGACGCAGTTCGAGTTCCCATGAAGGGGAACGTCTCAGGTTACGTATGTAACCATGGTTCCCCGAGTGGGGAACGAGACACTGCGTCCCCTGGGCTTTGAGCCATGCTTCGGACGCAAGCTTCAGACGAAGAAGCTGATGATGTATCCTCCCGGCGGCACTTATATTGTGGTACGCCGGTAGTGACGTCATGGGCTGTCGCCGGCCATCAGGTGGTGTTTTTTCATATGTATCTTCAGACCGAGTCACGCTGAGGGCGTTCCCCGTAGCGACCCCTAGGGGACGCAGTGTCTCGTTCCCCACTCGGGGAACCATGGTTACATACGTAACCTGAGACGTTTTACATTATAATAATATTTCAGATTTTTACTGTATTTTTGATCAAATAAATGCAGCCTTGATGAGCAGAAGAGACTCTTTCAGAAACATTAGCATTCCCAAACCTTTGAACGAGTGTATGTTTACAGTGTAGTGTGAGTTAATGTGTTGTGGTCACTGTGTGGTCAGTGCTCACCGGTACTCGGATCAGTCCGCCGAGCTCCTCACAAACACTGGACACGCCGAAACAGAAGCAGGGACTGCATCCGGCCGGATTCTGAGCCGTCAGACCGAACGTCCCGCTCTTACACTCGTCACAGCCGCTGCCGCCCACGTTCTCCTGAAAAACATTAACCACGTTAACCATGAACACATTACAATATACACAGGTAGGGCTGGGCCATATGGGGAAAAAAATTAATATACATTTTTTCCAGAAAGTTCTAGGTTTTTAACTAGTCAAAATTAAAAGTGTATGTTTACATAATAATATGTGTGTGTACTGTGTATGTTTATTATATATATATTTAAAAAATATATTTGTATATATACACTTATTTTACATTTAAACATAATATATTTTTCCTTAATACATACATGCATGTGTGTATTTATATATACGTAATAAATATACACAGCACACACACATATATTATGGAAACAAACTTTTATTTTGAATCGATTAATCGTGACTAATCGTTTTGCAGCGATACAATGTTACAAGTAACTTGTTCTTTATTAACCCTCTAATTAAAGAAAATTATATTCAAAGTGCAGCACACATGATGCAAATGTTAAACAAAACACTTGATAAATATCTTTGCAGAAAAGATGCATGAACTATAGGAAAATGCTTTAGAAAATTATCAAAAATTAAAAAATAATAAAGGTTATTTAAATTTTAAATGACTGAAGGTATATTACAAGTAGACTATTATTAACGTCAAATGTTTCTGTAAAAACAATAAAGGGTGCAAAAAATAAACAACAACAACAAAATATTGAGAAAATCATCTTTAAAGTTGTCAAAATGAAGTTCTTAGCAATGCATTTAATAATCAAAAATTAAGTTTATAGTTGGAAATTTACAAAATATCTTCATGGAACATGATCATAATATCCTAATGATTTTTGGCGTAAGAGAAAAATGTATAATTTTGACCCATACAATGTATTGTTGACTATTGCTACAAATATAGCTGTGCTGCTTATGACTGCTTCTGTGCTCCAGGGACACATTTATTAACATAATAATGAATAAATATTAATAATAAAAGACATAATAACAGCAAGAGGTGAAGAAAGAGAAAAATAAAATAGATAAATAAGATTGGTAATATTTCTATTCAAAATCGTCATTGCTCGATTTCTAAAAAATTTAATTGTGGCAAAACATTAAACTCGAATGAATATCTAAACAGAGGCGTCTCTGTGGTCACCTTGCAGGAGCAGCGGCCGTGATCCTGGCATCCACACACTCCCAGCGCCGGGTCGCAGAACTCCTCTCGCGTGCCGTCGGGGCTGCAGCTGCACGCGGTGCATTCTGGGAAGTCCTTGTAGCCCAAAGCGCAGCGGTCGCACCTGAGAGCGGAGAAGTGTGGCCTGCAGCGACACTGACCCGACTGCAGGTCACACTGAGACGAACTGGAGCCCACGGAGCTGCAGTTACACACCTACACACACAAACACAGAGAGAGTCACACACACACACACACACACACACACACACACACACACAGAGTCACACACAGAGTCACACACAGAGTCACACACAGAGTCACACACACACACACACACACACACACACACACACACACACACACACACACACAGACACACACACAGAGAGAGTCACAAACACACACACACACACACACACACACACAGAGAGAGAGAGACACACACACACACAAAGAGACACACACACACACACAGAGAGTCACACAGACACACACACAGAGAGAGTCACAAACACACACACACACACACACACACACACACACACACACACAGAGTCACACACACACACACAGTCACACACACACACACAAAAACAACATTATTATTAAAAAAATAATATTCAATAATAACTCTATAAAATAATCAATATGCTATTTATATGGCCTTCTAAAGAATTCCCTTTATTTATTTAATACCACTAGTACTATTAAACCTTCATTGTACTGCAAAAACTAATATTCAGTAATAATTGTTTTTTATATACAGCAGTAATTATTTATTCAGATTTGTTAATATTTACGAATGAATCACAATGGTATTAACATGGTAGTCCAGTGAATACTCTGGTATTATGATGGCTCGTCTCGTACCTTACAGCCGGACACTCCGTCGTGACCCCAGTGACCTTCTTCACACTCCTCACACTTCAGGCCGCGTGTGTGTGGGGGGCAGATACACTCGCCCGTGTGTGTGTTACAGTTTCCGTGTGTGTGTGCGCAGTCACACGCTAGAGGAGACACAAAGCGAGATTACATGAGCCGACTCTCACTAACCAGCCTAAACTAGTGATGAGCGAAGCACTCACTAACCGGCCTAAACTAGTGATGAGTGAAGCACTCACTAACCAGACCAAACTAGTGATGAGCGAAGTACTCACTAACCAGCCTAAACAAGTGATGAGCGAAGCACTCACTAACCGGCCTAAACCAGTGATGAGCGAAGCACTCACTAACCAGACCAAACTAGTGATGAGCGAAGTACTCACTAACCAGCCTAAACTAGTGATGAGCGAAGCACTCACTAACCAAACCAAACTAGTGATGAGTGAAGCACTCACTAACCAGCCTAAACTAGTGATGAGCAAAGCACTCACTAACCAGACCAAACTAGTGATGAGTGAAGCACTCACTAACCAGACCAAACTAGTGATGAGAGAAGCACTCACTAACCAGACCAAACTAGTGATGAGCGAACCACTCACTGACCAGCCTAAACTAGTGATGAGCGAACCACTCACTAACCAGCCTAATCTAGTGATGAGCGAAGTACTCACTAACCAGCCTAAACTAGTGATGAGCGAACCACTCACTAACCAGACCAAACTAGTGATGAGCGAAGTACTCACTAACCAGCCTAAACAAGTGATGAGCGAAGCACTCACTAACCGGCCTAAACTAGTGATGAGCGAACCACTCACTAACCAGACCAAACTAGTGATGAGCGAAGTACTCACTAACCAGCCTAAACTAGTGATGAGCGAACCACTCACTAACCAGCCTAAACTAGTGATGAGCGAACCACTCACTAACCAGCCTAAACTAGTGATGAGCGAACCACTCACTAACCAGCCTAAACCCGCCTAAACTCACTAACCAAACTAGTGATAAGCGAACAACTCACTAACCAGCCTAAACCAGTGAACCACTCACTAACCAGCCTTAACTAGTGATGAGCGAACCACTCACTGACCAGCCTAAACTAGTGATGAGCGAAGTACTCACTAACCAGCCTAAACTATTGATGAGCGAACCACTCACTAACCAGCCTAAACTAGTGATGAGCGACCCACTCACTAACCAGCCTAAACTAGTGATGAGCGACCCACTCACTAACCACCCTAAACTAGTGATGAGCGACCCACTCACTAACCAGCCTAAACTAGTGATGAACGACCCACTCACTAACCAGCCTAAACCAGTGATGAGCGAACCACTCACTAACCAGCCTAAACTAGTGATGAGCGAACCACTCACTAACCAGCCTAAACTAGTGATGAGCGAACCACTCACTAACCAGCTTAAACTAGTGATGAGCGAACCACTCACTAACCAGCCTAAACTAGTGATGAGCAAACCACTCACTAACCAGCTTAAACTAGTGATGAGCGAACCACTCACTAACCAGCCTAAACTAGTGATGAGCAAACCACTCACTAACCAGCTTAAACTAGTGATGAGCGAACCACTCACTAACCAGCCTAAACTAGTGATGAGCGACCCACTCACTAACCAGCCTAAACTAGTGATGAGTGAACCACTCACTAACCAGCCTAAACTAGTGATGAGCGATTTCTTTCCAATCCCTGCTTCGTGACTCGTCTGTGAATCATTTGTGATTCGGAGCACGTATCAAACTGTTTCTATGTATTTTTTGCACACTTTTGACCAGCAGGCGTCACCAGCGTGTGGTGTTTCAAGCGCTTTGAAAAGATTAAACTAAACTAGTCATAGCTCTCATTGTGCACCAGTGCATGTTATGAACTAATTACTATATTAATACATGTGTCTGCTGTTCTCACGTGTGCATCCGCTCTCCGTGAAGCTGTAGAATCCGCGCTCGCAGCGATCACATTTATCACCCGCCACTCCAGCGATGCACTGGCACCGCCCCTCCTCGTCACATGATGCAGACAGAGCGCCTGATTGGTTACATTCACACAGTCTGCAGCCATCGCCGCTGTTGATACCGTAATAACCCACCTGAGACACACACACACACACACACACACACACACACACACACACAGACATGCACACACACACACACAGATGCACACACACACACACACACACACACACACGCACACACACACACACGCACACACACACACACACAGAGATGCACACACACACACACACCACACACACACACACACAGACAGACAGACAGACAGACACACACACACACACACACACAGACAGACAGACACACACACACACACACACACACACACACACACACACACAGAGATGCACACACACATGCACACACACACACACACACACACACAAACACACGCACGCACGCACGCACGCACGCACGCACGCACGCACGCACGCACACACACAGAGATGCACACACACACACACACACACACACAGACGCGCACACACACACACACACACACACACACACACACAGACACACACACACACACACACAACCGTAAACATTAATTAATCAACTAATAATATCAATTAACAGACAATAAAATAAATGTATTAATGAATATGATATAAACTATTAATAATATATAATAATACTACATTGATCAAATGCAACAAACTAAATTAGTAATGAATATTATATGAATAATAAATAATAGATAATAATAAAATTAATCTTCATTAATAATATAAAAACTGTAAGATTAATGATACTAATAGTGTAAGAGAATTATTAATGAATATGATATGAACTATTAATAATATAGTAAAACTATTAATAAAAAATAACATTATTAATGATTATTATATGAGTTATTAATAATAATGAATCTTCAATAATAATACAATAAAATTAATCAAAGAGAAAATAAAAGACATTGATTAATGTATATTATATGAACAATTGAGAATAATATATAATAATACAATAAATATATTGATATTAATAAACAGTAAGTCAAAGAGAATTACTAATGAATATTATATAAATGATTATTATTAATAATAATAAAATGCACATTTTTATAATAAAATAGCTTTTATAAAACTAGAAAATTGTATTAAACTGTACAAAATAATTATTAATGCATATTACATGAGTAAATGTAATATATAAAACTATTAACGATCTTAATAAATAGCAAATAAATGAGAATATTGATGAATACCATATGAACTATAATATATAATAAAACGATTAATGGAAATAAATGGCAGAATGAAGTAAATACATATAATGAAACATGCATTAACACTTTATTTTAAGGTTACACATATCACATGTACTTACGATTATAATAACAATTAATTATGCATAATTACATGCAAGTAGCCCCACACCATAACCATTTAGTAAGTGCATGTAGTTAATTAATAGTACTCGTTACTTAAATGTATAATTACACTGTAACAAGTGAAAGAATAAGCACATATATGAAGTTACCTGACAGCGGTCACAGGTTTGACCGATCACGCTGACCTTACACTCACACTGACCCGTGGTCATGTGACACAGACTGGACAGAGAGCCGTCGCCATGGCAACCGCAGGCTGGACACACACACGATTACAGACACAACGTGTTATTATTATTATTATCCAATATCTGAGTGTTATGTGTAGATATTAGAGGTGTAACGGTACGTGACAGAGGTTTCAGTGCAGCAGGAGGAAAGCACTGAGCATATATATATATATATGATTTACCTTTAAATAAATTCAAATTATTATATGCTCTAAACTATAGGGAGCCCTTTACATTACTATATGATTGTAACGAACAACAAAAATGATTTTACTCCTTTTCTAGTGTCAATATCTATAAAATAACTTGAATTAAGATGCATTTACTTAACAAGTAAAATGTCTTGTTTTCTGAAAATATTATCCAAATTGTGTTATTTCTTGCTTAAAACAAATACAAATATCTGATAATGGGGTAAGAAAAATAATCTTAATTCAAAAGCTAAACAAGATTATCTTTCTTACCCCATTATCAGATATTTGTATGTGTTTTAAGCAAAAAAAAGAACAAAAAGAAAAATGTATAATTTTGATTTGGTTATTGCTACGAATATACCTGTGCTGCTTATGACTGTCTCCAGGGTCACGCATTACTATGATTTAATATAATTACATAAAATATGCATTTAAATCAGTCATTATTGCACAACACAAAAATAGAAATGCACTTCTAAGAGTGGAAATAGCTTAATGAAAAATGAACTGTTAATATCAGAATGGTGCACAAGGCGCATGTGGAGAGGTTTTCTCACCCTGGCAGTTTCTGAGGGTCACGGCGTCTCCGTAGAAGCCGTCGGCGCAGCGCTCGCAGTGCAGACCCGCCGTGTGACCCAAACACTTCAGACACTCTCCGGTGCGTCCGTCGCAGTGACCCGCTTCAGCCCGGTCCACGTTACCGTTACACTCACACGCCAAACACCGCCGGCCCGGCTCCGCGGGGTCACCGTGATAACCCTCGGCACACCTGAGCAGCATTACTCATTAATCAATCATGTCACTGAAACATGAAGCTCAGGATAAACCCTCGTTAGTGCTGTACCTCTCACACTTGTCTCCGGCGTATCCCAGCAGGCACTGGTCACAGATGAACTCTCCGGGACGCTGCAGCACACACGTGGGGCTAAAACTGCAGCACACGCACCAATCAGATCATTCACATACTATACATAGAGTACATATACATCTGTATCTATATCTATCTACCTATATTAATACACGCACGCACGCACACACACTCATTCTCAAACTCACAAACACGCACGCACACACACACACACACACTCACCCTCACACACACACTCACGCACGCACACATTCTCAAACACACACACACACACACTCACCCTCACACACACACATTCTCAAACACACACACACACATACTCACTCTCTCTCACACACACACTCTCAAACACACACACACACACACACACTCTCTCACACACACACACACACACACCACTTGTTGGACGACACAGTGTCAGCGGGCAGCAGCATCTCTGGCAGTCGTCACGGCGTTCCTTCGCTGCCTCACCATACGAACACCCAGCAGACACTGACTCACAGTGAGGCACCACGTCGCGTGTTCTGCACACAACACTGGACAGCACTCACCACACACAGCACGCACACATTCACAAACACACACACACACACACACACGACAGACACACAGACATCTCAAACACACACACACACACACTCACCACACACACACACACACACACATTCTCAAACACACACACACACACACTCTCATCATCATCTCAGAGTCTCACTCACACACACACACATTCTCAACACACACACACACAAGCTCCTACACTCACACACACACACACACACACACACACAGTCACTCACTTATTGGACGCCAGTGTCAGCGGGCAGGAGCATCTCTGGCAGTCGTCCGGCGTTCCTTCGCTGGCCTCACCATAGAAACCCAGCAGACACTGATCACAGTGAGGCCCCGTGGTGTTGTGCACACAACCCTGGAGAGAACACACACACACACACACACACACACACACACAGACACACAGACAGACAGAGACACAGAGAGACACACACACACAGAGACACACAGACAGACAGAGACACAGAGAGACACACAGACAGACAGAGACACAGAGAGAGACACACACACACACACACACAGAGACACAGAGACACAGAGAGAGAGACACACACACACACACACAGACAGACAGACACACACACAGAGACACAGAGAGAGACACACACACACACAGACACACAGACAGACAGACACACACACACACAGAGACACAGAGAGAGAGACACACACACACAGACACACACACACACACACACACACACACAGAGACACACACACACACACACACACACACACACACACACACACACACACACACACACACACACACACACACACACACACACACACACACACACACACACACAGTAGGCTAGGTTCGTCAGTTTGAAAAAGCCACTAATAGGGTCTGAGAGATGTTAAATGCAGTGCTAAAGTGGCGCTGGTGAGAGACGCGGGAGCTGATGCAGTGGACAGGGGATATTTGCGCCGGTCGATGTGGATATTGTGCATGACTTCTTCTCTCTCATCACATTCTACGAGTGCTACAGTTTCTGAACGTTCACGCTTGTAACACACACAGCTGTATCCTCGCCACAGTGTAACAGTGAAAAGAGTGTCGCGTTACGAATGATATACCGATCCCGGTTTATCGGCCAGGCCTCGTTTAGAGCAGGTCATAATGAAGTTACACCTACCAGACACTCTCCGTTGATGTCGCACTCGGTCGCGTGATCGTTACACTCGCACTGAAGACAGTTTCCTCCGAACAGAATCCCACCGACCCGATAGAACCCGGGCATGCAGTACTGAGGAGACAAACACACAGCGCCGGTTAATAACCTCACTGGTCATGTGGACGCTGATAGAGTGACCCGGAAGTGGTTTCTCACCTCACAGGAAGTGCCGGAGTAACCCCAGGGACACTCGCACTGCTCCACATCCAGAGGGATTTTAGACAGACCCGAGTTTGTGTCTCCGACACTTAAAGACACGGAACTCAGCCTGTGGACAAAATATTAATATATGTAATATTAACTATTTAAATATTTAACAAAATTAAATAATGTTTTATTGCTAGTACAGATACATTCAGACTAGTTTATATACATTAAAACACTTATATTTAATAATATAACAAATACTATTAATAATTACATATATTATTAATAATAATAATACAAAATAACAATAAATAAATAAATACAATTTGCATAATATATAGTATATAAATATTATACATACTGTATGAATGTAAAATATCTATATAATAATAATAATAACGTTAGTAATAATTTCATATATTCATATTTTAATAACAACAAATAATGCAAATAAACAATATATAAAATGTATTTACATAAATATATAAAATAAAATAATATAATGTAAAATACAGTTTTATGGCCAATGCAAATAATTATATTTATGACAAAATGCTTGTGATGCTTCAGATAAAAGCATCTGCTGAATTAATTAATATATATGAATATTAGTGCTGTCAAACGATTAATCACATGCAAAATAAAGGTTTTGGTTAGGGTTAGGGTCACATACATGTATATATTTCAGAAAAATATGTGATGTTTATATATAATATAAAATATATGAATAAATACATATATGTAAATACATTTAAATATTTTCAAAATATATACCGTATGTATGTGTATTTATATATACATAAATACTCAAATTAAATTTATACAATGGGGAAAAAAATATGAAAAACCATGGTCGGCCAATAATTTTCATTTTGGTGCATCCATACAAATAATAATCCATACAAATATAATGTATTATATAATTTAGAAAATGCATATTTTGAGTGGAAGCAGAACAGGCTGTTTTTGTGCATGTCTCTTTAAATGCAAATGAGTTGCTTCTCCCCGCCCCCTTTTCCAGAAGTGGGCAGGGCCTTTACAGCTCGTTCTGTTTGTTTGGATTATCATGTCGAGGGATGCAAACTCATCCGGGGTGAGAAAGATGACAATGACTCAGCTCAGTTGCCATTTCTACTCACTAGTTTTTATATACTGAATGTATGTGTATTTAAAAATACACACAGGTCAATTATGTAAACAAACTTATTTTGGATGCGATTAATCGTTTGAGAGTACTAATGAATACGCTTTATCTCCTGCCAAAGGCATCAAATGCGCCAGACACTGGATTTGTCCTTTATATTTGTGTGTGCTAAACCTCCGTGAGACCTGAGTGTTCCCTCGGCGCTGTCCTCCAGCTGAGCTCGAACCCTGAGCGCAGCCACGTCCGCCAGCACCGTCATCAGCTCGTCTCTCTGAACACGGCTCCCGCTGCGAGCGTCTATGAAGGAGCGCGGCAGCATCTGGAGCGAGACGCGCTGCTCCGTGTGAGCGTTCAGCAGCAGACGAGCGGCCCGAGACTGACGCAGCGTCCGCCCGTTACCCTGAAACACACAGTTACAGAGAAGACACGGTAACATTTGGATTCATTTTCATAAAGGCATAAACATCTTCCCAAAATTGTCATGAGAATCAGTTCTAAATCTGATGTTGTCAACATAAAGAAGCACTGAGAGCTCCATCTACATTCATTAATGCTAGTCATTTATGAATATGAGACAATAATAATAACTACCCTACAACAGCTCTATTAACACATTTATTCTAACACTCACACATAGTGTTCAAATTGGGATCTGAAATATATTATAATGTTTTAAAATCTCTTTTGCTCATCAAGGCTGCATTATTTGTACAGTAAAATACATGCATTATTCAAGAAAGGTCTCAAAATATGATTTTAACTTATTCATTTTAAGTTAAATGTGCTTTGTTGGTTTAAATGTCTGCTAGAATGTTAAACAAGTGCTCAGTTTTTAAATTGCTGTTTTCTAAGTGATTTTTTATTTGAAAAGCAAAATAAAACAGTAAAAAAAAGCACATTTTGGTTATTTAATTTATGCAATGTTGAAAAAACATTAATGGGTAAAATATGAAAAACCACGTTCGGCCAATAACTTTTTCATTTTGGTGCATCCCTACAAAATACCCCACATATAATGTATTATTTAATTTAGAAAATGCCTATTTTGAGTGGAAGCAGAGCAGGCTGTTTTTGTGCATGTCTCTTTAAATGCAAATGAGCTGCTTCTCCCCGCCCCCTTTTCCAGAAGTGGGCAGGGCCTTTACAGCTCCTTCTGTTTGTTTGGATCATCATGTCGAGGGATGCAAACTCATCCAGGGTGAAAAAGGTGACAATGACATGCAATTATCATCTTACCTCCATAATCACGCTGAAATGAGCTTGAAGCGTCTTGTCCACGTTTTCCTCAGACGTGTCATAAGCAACGCTGTAGTTCAAGAAGCTGCCGTATGAGGTCAGCTAGAAGAGAAACGATGACCATATATTAGCTAAAGCGCTCAGAATACTGTGTTATTATGTTTATGTCCTCAGATGATTGTAGCTCATTATATACGTTATATTTTAACTCTATGCCGCTTTGTACAATACACATCGTTTCAAAGCAACTTCACAGAAACAAACCAGAAAATAACAGTTAATGCTGTAATATTAATTATTATAATTCAGCAGCTCTAAAGAAGACAATAGTGTAATTATTTAGATGAATAGATACAATAACAGTCTATAAATAATAGTAATATAACTGCTTTTATTTTATCTCCAAGAGTATTGCACATAAAACCAGTGTTATCATTAACTAACAAATTTACTCATTTTAACTCAAATGAACAAAAAATTTTTTTTAAAAATTTAAAAAAAATTATAAATACCTTACAAAAAATATATATATATATATATTAATTGGAAAAACAAAAACATAAAAATAAATACAAAAAACTTACATAAAAATATAAAAAACTAATTCAAAATATTAATAACTACTATATATCGCTTTAGATTAAATTTTTTAAATCAATTTAATTCAAGTTTTATCAACGGTCTTTTATATTTTAAAATCTGTCAAATGTAAACAATAAGTGTATTTAAATCAATAATAATAATAATATCCACTATGACTGTAATCTCAGGAACAGTTTTGATAACAAAAACTAAGAACTGTTGATTTGACCAGTGCAATATAATAAGTTCTGTCTTTATCGTTTTCAGGATTATTACTTTATTTTTATGTTGTCCTTTTTATTTTTATTTGTGTTAGTTTGAGTAATTTTGTTGTGACACTCTCTCTCACACACACATACACTCATGCTCACGCACGCACTCACATACACACACACACACACACACACACACACACACACACACACACACACACACACACACTCTCTCGCACACACACACACGCTCACGCACACACACGCACGCACTCTCTCACACAAAATGGACACTTAAGGCTGTTTTTTATGCTCCAGGGTCACATATTTGAAAATAGCTGACAAAACGAACACTACAGCAGATCACCTTGTTGTTGAGGAAAGACTCCGGCGCGGCCCACGACCACACGGACAGAACGCCTGCGGACGCGGAGACATTGGAGACGATGAGGTTATCGTCTGAGACGAGAGACGTGAAGATGCTGGAGCTCTGAAGAGATGGAAGGAGAACGCCGTCTCTGTGCTCCACCTGAGAACCAACAACACACACCGCAGCATCAGCATCACTGATACTAGTGCTTTCAAATGCTTTCGCTTCAATGTTAGGCTTAGTTATACATACAACGCTGGCAAAAATGATTATAACACTGGTATTTCCAGCAGCTAAAATGGTTTTAAGTCAGTTATTTCTGTCTTTTGCTGGAGTGTGTGTAGGAAATATTAGTTTGCATTTCCAAACATTCATTTAGCCATTAATTGTAATAATAAAGTGAGATTTTTGTGCTCCACACAGAGATGTGATCTGATCATCATCAGTCTGTCTGGAATGACATGAAGAAACAGAACAAACTGTGAGTGTGTGTGTGTGTGTGTGTGTGTGTGTACCTACTTAACCATATTTTGGGGACAAATTTGTACCCAAAAGTGAGGTAAACCTGACAAATTCTCCAAAAACCTCCATTTGGGGACGTCCTCATTTGTAAAACAGGTTTAAAAATAAACTAAACAAAGTTTTTTAGAAATTGTAAAAATGTAAAAAGTCTCCTGTGATGGTTAGGTTTAGGGATAGGGGCAGTGTAAGGGGATAGAATATACAGTTTGTACAGTATAAAAACCATTATGCCTATGGAGAGTCCCCATTTAGATAGCTAAGTAAACATGTGTGTGTGTGTGTGTGTGTGTGTGTGAGTGAGTCAAAGAGAGAGTGTGTGTGTGCGAGTGAGTGCGTGAGTGAGTGCGTGAGTGAGTGAGAGGGAGTGTGTGAGAGGGAGTGTGAGTGTGTGCGCGTGAGTGAGTGAGAGAGAGTGAGTGTGCGTGCGAGAGAGAGTGTGTGTGTGTGTGTGTGTGTGCGTGAGTGTGTGTATGTGAGAGAGAGAGTGTGTGTGTGCGTGTGTGCGTGAGAGAGAGTGTGCATGAGTGAGTGTGTGTGAGAGTGTGTGTGTGTGTGCGTGCATGCATGCATGCGTGTGTGTGAGAGTGTGTGTGTGTGTGTGTGCATGTGTGAGAGAGAGAGAGAGTGTATGTGCGAGCGTGAGAGAGAGAGAGTGTGCATGAGTGAGTGTGTGTGTGTGTGTGTGTGTGTGTGTGTGTGTGTGAGAGAGAGAGTGAGTTTGTGAGAGAGAGTGAGAGTGTGCTACGTCCCAACTGACTGCTTTATTTTATGTATAATCCTTTTCTCTTTAACTGTTTTAAATTTCATTTTAAATCAATTTCTATATCATTTTAAAATTCCTTGTTTTATTATTTTCAACTCCTTGTTTTTATTGCTGTGAATGATTATTTCACTTTTTATGTAAAGCACTTTGAATTACCACTGTGTATGAAATGTGCTATACAAATAAACTTGCCTTGCCTTGCCTTGTGTGTGTGTGTGTGTGTGTGTGAGAGAGTGAGTGTGTGCGCGTGTGTGAGAGAGAGAGAGAGAGTGTGTGTATGCGAGCGTGAGAGAGAGAGTGTGCGTGAGTGAGTGAGTGAGTGAGTGTGTGTGTGTGTGTGTGTGTGTGTGTGTGTGTGTGTGTGTGAGAGAGAGAGTGTGTGAGAGAGAGTGAGAGTGTGTGAGCGAGTGTGTGTGTGAGAGAGAGTGAGTGTGTGAGAGAGAGTGAGAGTGTGTGAGCGAGTGAGTGAGTGAGTGTGTGGTGTGTGTGTGTGTGTGTGTGTGTGTGTGTGAGAGAGAGAGTGAGAGTGTGTGAGCGAGTGTGTGTGTGTGTGTGTGAGAGAGAGTGTGTGTGTGTGTGTGTGTGTGTGTGTGTGTGAGAGAGAGAGATTGAGTGTGTGCGCGTGTGTGTGTGGGGACACGTACCGAGCTGGTGAACCAGGTGGAGCTCTCACACACACCTGAGACTCCGAAACAGAAGCACTCGGTGCAGCCCTCAGGATTAATGTCCTGCAGGTTATAGAAACCCTGCTTACACAGATCACAGTTAGAGCCCATCACATTCACCTGCGGAGAGACGGAGAGACGAGAATCACAGCCAGCTACAGCCTCACACACTAAACAATCACATGGTACAGTTTATTGAACCTTTAGACAAAAATACAAGTTTTGATATCTGCTCCATCAGGCCTCATATAGTCTGACACGGTGAGAATATGGAGGAAAATCAAACTGAGCAAAAATATGCATTTGCTGCAGATGCTGATATTTCTATGATGCAAATCAATGAGATCTTTCTAACATGATCTAAATATGGCTCTATATCTGCAATAATGTGTCTCAGTAAGATGAGATGTAAATGATGGAGAGATGAAGAAATAAAGGCTCCTCAGAAGATGAAGATGAAGATCATTCAGTGAAAGTAAAGATCCTGATGATCAGATTTGAGACTAAAGCATGATTGATGGAGAATCAAGTAAAGCTGAGCGTCTTCAGAAAGTGCTGATCTGGAGATACGACGCGTACTTGATCAAAACCAGTCCAGATCTGACTCGAGAAGCAGCCGCTGAACTCAGCTTTGACTGGATAAAACACTGGAGGAGATAATTTGATCATTAAGAGCCTTAGAAATTCACATCCGTCACTCCTCTTGTGTTCTGTGTTTTGTGTGTGTTGTGTGATGTGTGTGTGTTCTGTGTTGTGTGTGTGTGTGTGTGTGTGTGTGTGTGTGTGTGTGTGTCTGTGTTTCACAGTACCTTGCACACACACTCGCTGCAGGGGTCGATGTTGTGGCTTCCGGCCAGGCTACACTCGCAGCGAGTGCATTGTGGGAAATCCCTGAATCCGAACGCACAACTGTCGCACTTCTCACCCGCAAAACCCTCCTTACACAAGCACTGACCCACGAACAGACCTGCAAACAACACACACACACACACACAACAGCTCAAAACAAGCTCTCAATACTCAGAGACACAGCATGCAAACGAACAGAAGAAGCCGTACTCCACCTGCGTCTGGGTTTGCGTGATTATCGTCTCTGATGCACACGGGACTCGCCGAACCACTCGCGTCACACAGACACTCGACACACGGGCTATCAGTGTACGGAGACACCTGCAACACACACACACACACACACACACACACACACACACACACACACACACACACACACACACACACACACACACACACACACACAGAGACAGACACACACACACAGAGACACAGACACACACAGAAACACACACACAGACACACCGAGACAGACATTTACAGTCTTTGTTTGGATTATGGCGGTCAAAAAAAACTCATATTTATCACATTTTCTACAGTGACATCTTTCACTCTCGCGTGTTTAGAAAGCATGTAAAATAAATGCAAGTTGAACTTATAAACACACTCTCTCTCTCTCTCTCTCTCACACACACACTCTCTCTATCTCTCTCTCACACACACACACACTCTTACACACACTCACACTCTCTATCTCTCTCTCACACACACTCACACACACACTCTCTATCTCTCTCTCACACACACACACACACACACACACTCACACACACACACACACACACACACTCTCTATCGCTCTCTCTCACACACACATACACTCTCTCTATCTCTCTCCACACACACACACACACACACACCTGGTGTGGTCTGTAGTATCCATCCGCACAGGTTTGGCAGTTCACTCCCGCTGTGTTCTGCGAGCAGTTCACACACACTCCTCCTCCCACAAACTGACCGTGTGTGTTCACGCTCAGCCGCAGATCCGCCACCGTCTGGTTGTAGTAACAGTCGTTGGCTTTGTTGTGACAGTTACATTCTGATCAACGAGACAGAAAACAGAGATCAGTCGTGATCAGTTATAGATGAACGTGTCTTTGTTTATGTGCTTAAGTGAGTCTCACAAAATATGTCCAGGTCATTTTATCACAACATCAAATGATCATTAAGATATTTTGCATTGTGACTTAATTTTCAGTTACTATAATACAAATTAATAATAAAATATGCAATACATATACTACATATTTAAATAAAAAGATAAAATATACTTATACATAAATAATAAATAATGCAATTGATAAAAATGTACTTTATTTTCTGTGTGTGTGTATGCGCGTGTGTGTGAGTGTGTGCGTGTGTATGCGAGTGTGTGTGTGTGCGAGAGAGAGAGTTAGTGTGTGCGCGTGTGTGTGAGAGAGTGTGAGTGTGCGCGTGTGTGTGTGTCCGTGAGAGAGAGAGTGTGTGCGAGTGTGTGTGTGTGTGCATGTGTGTGCGTGTGTGTGCATGAGAGAGAGAGAGTGTGTGTGGTGGTGGTGCGAGATGTGTGTGTGTGTGTGTGTGTGTGTGTCGAAGAGAGAGGAGAGAGAGAGAGTAGTGAGGGAAGAGAGAGTGGTGTGTGTGTGTGTGTGAGAGAGAGAGAGTGAGTGTGTGCGAGTGTGTGTGCGTGTGTGTGTGTCTGAGAGAGAGAGGAGCGAGAGAGAGTGTGTGCGAGAGTGTGTGTGTGTGTGTGCGCGAGTGCGTCTATTTTTTTTTTAAATATTAAATTATATATTAAATAGTATACTATATATTACATATTATTTATTTCATTTTATATTTCATGTTAAATAAAAAGACACATTTTTGTTTGTGTTGTTTTGGAGTAAGTGTTATTTTGTGTCTCACTCTCGCATGTGTTTCCTTTAGAAAGCGTTCCAGGTTGCCACGGCTCCTGATGGTATCCAGGGCAACACTCATTACAGCTCTCGCCACAAGTGTTGTGCTCACACACACACTGCAGCTTCTGTGCAGACCAAAGAGAGGAGAGAGTGAGACACACACACACACAACACACACACACACACACACACACACACACACACACACACACACTGCAGCTTCTGTGCAGACCAAAGAGAGGAGAGCGTGAGACACACACACACACACACACACACACACACACACACACACTGCAGCTTCTGTGCAGACCAAAGAGAGGAGAGCGTGAGACACACACACACACACACACACACAACCACACACACACACACACTGCAGCTTCTGTGCAGACCAAAGAGAGGAGAGCGTGAGACACACACACACACGCACGCACACGCACACACACACACACAGACACACTGCAGCTTCTGTGCAGACCAAAGAGAGGAGAGAGTGAGACACACACACACACACACTGCAGCTTCTGTGCAGACCAAAGAGAGGAGAGAGTGAGACACACACACACACACGTACACACACACGCACACACACTTCAGCTTCTGTGCAGACAAAAGAGAGGAGAGCGTGAGACACAACACACACACACACACACACACTCACAGACACACACACACACATCACACACACAGCAGCTTCTGTGCAGATCAAAAGAGAGGAGATGTGAGACACACACACACACACATTGCATTTCAAACACACACACATCTACACACAGCACAGCATTCTGTGCAGACAAAAAGAGGAGAGGTGAAACACACACACACACAAATCCTCACACAGTGTTTATGTTAATCTACCGTATTGTATTAAAACAAACATCGCTTTAATTCAAGTGATTGACATTTTTACGACAGCAGGCACAATTATAGTGAATTTATAGAGGCGGGGCTTCAGTTCATATTTGATTGACAGCTTGAGTTCCAATCAGATGGTGTTTGTTGTCAGTTACCTTGGTAACAGGGTCCCAGGGGCAGCTCTGGGCGTGGCCATAACAGATACACATCCCCCCCACCGAGATGTCCTTGATGGAGTAATAATACTGCAACCAGAGCAAGAGTTACTCATCACGTGCACTATTACTCCATTCACAACAGAGTATTAACACGTGCACTATTACTCCATTCACAACAGAGTATTAACACGTGCACTATTACTCCATTCACAACAGAGTATTAACACGTGCACTATTACTCCATTCACAACAGAGTATTAACACGTGCACTATTACTCCATTCACAACAGAGTATTAACACGTGCACTATTACTCCACTCACAACAGAGTATTAACACGTGCACTATTACTCCATTCACAACAGAGTATTAACACGTGCACTATTACTCCATTCACAACAGAGTATTAACACGTGCACTATTACTCCACTCACATTTACATTACATTTACATTTATGCATTTAGCAGACGCTTTTATCCAAAGCGACTTACATTGCATTCAAGTTACAGTTTCTACATTTTTTTTTTTTATCAGCTCTTGCTTTCCCTGGGAATCGAACCCATGATCTTGGCGTTGCTAACGCCATGCTCTACCAGTTGAGCTACAGGAAAGCTAAAACAACAGAGTATTAACACGTGCACTATTACTCCACTCACAACAGAGTATTAACACGTGCACTATTACTCCACTCACAACAGAGTATTAACACGTGCACTATTACTCCACTCACAACAGAGTATTAACACGTGCACTATTACTCCATTCACAACAGAGTATTAACACGTGCACTATTACTCCACTCACAACAGAGTATTAACACGTGCACTATTACTCCATTCACAACTAGAGTAATTAATCACGTGCACTATTACTCCACTCACAACAGAGTATTAACACGTGCACTAATAACTCCATTTCACAACAAGTATTAACACGTTGCACTATACTCACTCACAACATGAGTATTATACACGTGCACTATTACTCCATTCATCAACTGAGTATTAACAAGAGTACCGTGAAGTGCCTTTACAAAATAATGTTAGATAAATATTTACACATTATAGAATAACTTTTTATATAATAATTATCATATTTGTAAATTATTAATAATTTAAGTATATAATTATTATTTAAAATGAATATTTTAAACTGATTGAATTATATCTTGATGTCCTTTTTAAAAATCACGTGATATAACTATTTAATATGAATGTTTGAATATTTAAAATGTATATAATTTATAAATAATGTATATTTTTTATTATAATTGATATACATTTAATTATATAAAATACTTAAATCGAATAGTTCAATGTATATTAATATAAAAGCTGAACCAGAAGAGCACGGCGCTAGCGGCAGCAGGTCATGGGTTCGATTCCCAGGAAACACAGGACCTGAACACAACGCCAGTCACTTTGGATAAAAGCACCGGCGAATACATAAAGCTAAGTCTGGTGATCGTTTCACAGTACCACCATCGGAGTCTACAGCGGGTTTACCGTACCCGTCGCGTGACGATGGGGTCCACCTCTTTGGGGTCACGGTAGCTGAGGGTCATGAGGTCAGCGTTGAGCGTTCGGATCCTCTGCAGACGCAGGCGGATGAAGCGAGCGGAGGTGTAGTCCAGCAGCTCTGGGGTCAGGTCATCTGCGCTGGGACGGCCGTTTATAAGAGACGTGTGGATCTGAGGAGAGACGGGACACTTTCACTCCGACACTCATCCCGGGAAAGGGTTCAATTTGCTCGTTTAACTAGTGCTAGTCTTCTTTGACCAGTTCTCACTATTAAATAGTTGCTTATTAACATGCCTGTTATTAACATATTGGCTGTTTATTAGTACTTATAAAGCACATACACTGCATAATGTTATCATTAGTGTTATAGTGTGTAATTATAAATGCTATTGAGTGTGTGTGTGTGATCATTTACTGTATTTTAGTTTTTAGGTTGCCTTTTTAAAATCGGAAAAAATTAGCCGTTGAGGCAAACTCTGACTTATTTACTGTTGGCTAATGAGCTGTTAGATAAATAAATTAACTATTAATACGCAGTAAATTAGGAGTTTGAGGTAAAAGTCATAGTTAATGTTTTGCTAATGGCGAGAATTGGACCTTAAAATAAAGTGTGGCCCTTTTTATTCAACAGTCCAAGTTTGACCTTAACGACCTCTAGATGCGATACATTTGTTTCAGACTGTCACGGAATCTATTGTGTCACAACGAATGATACAAACGCTTCTGACATCATCGGAATCATGCAGAAACGATACTTTCTGAGTGTCACACTTTAACAGATCCAGACGTGACCCAGGGTTAACTAAAACCATAAAAACATGTGTTACTGGAAATAAAATACATATTAGTTACTTTATTTCAGCTAATTACCAAAGCAACATTTCTCATTTAGTTTAAGTTATTTACTAAAAAAATAAGATTTTTCTTTTACTAAAACTCCAAAAAATGGAAACATAACCAAAAATGAAATAATTCTAAATATTAATAACACTATAATCGTATATCAATGATGAAATGACCCTGCATATCATAAAAATGACACGCACATAAAACGTATAATCTGAGCAGTGACAAACTTTAACGAGCCCAGGTGTGATCCGGCGCTATTACTGGGAGAAAACACTCTAATTACTTAAAACTTAATTTAATAGTTAAAAACTAAAATGCAACAAAATTACTAAAATGCAAAAATAAAAGCTATGTAATTTTCATCAAAAAAATATGTAAATATTGATAAGACATTAATAAAAATGACAAAACAACAATACCACTAAACATTTAAGTACAATTAAAATAAAAATGGAAAACATAAAAACTAGTGAAAAATATTAATAAAAACTAGACATTTCGGAAAAAAAACAAAAAAAAATTCAAATTTAATTTAATAATTTAATACAAAAAAAAAAACTAAAATGCAACAAAATTATAAAAAATGCAAAAATAAAAACAACTTAATTTTCATCAAAACTATATGGAAATATTGATAAAAATTTAATAAAAATGACAAAACTACAAAACGTTTAAGTAAAATACAAATAAAAACAGAAAACATAAAAACTAGTGAAAAATATTAATAAAGATATTAATAGACATTTATAAAAAACGCTAACTAATACAATTACAAAAAAACAAAGAGATAACAAAACGTTAACTGAAAAGGTCAAATATGAATCCAACTAGCATCACTGACACGTGCGCCCCGTTACCCATCATGCACTGCTCACCTCGCCGTGCTCCAGCGGCACCAGGCGTGAGTAGTAGGACGTGCAGATGACCTCGTCGTCTCTCTTGTAGGTGGGCGGCCCGAGGCGGGGCGTGATGTTGTATCGGGTCAGACACTCGGTGTCGCTGATGGCGTAATACTGCCACGGCTGGAAGTCCACTCCGTCCAGAGAGCGCTCCAGAACCCAGTTCCCGGGCCGCGGAGAGTTCGCTGCTTTGATGATGATGTAAGCCACCTGGAAGACCTGCAGGACGAGCAGCGTTTGAGCACAGGGTTAATAAACCCTTAACTAACACTTCAAAGCGCTGGTGTCTGATTTGAAAGGATCTAGTTTCAGAGGCATGTGTTTTGTGTATAATAATGTATATAGTTTTGTGTGTAACTAAACGTGCTGCTGTCTTGGCCAGGACCCTCTTGATTTTAAATCTCAAGAGTTTCATTTCCTGCTTAAATAAAGGTTTAGATATAAAAAAAAAAAAAAAAAAAAATAGAGTGCCATTGGCAAAAATAATATTTCTCATTTTCAGATAGTTTAGCTCAGTACTAAAATAACTAAATTACTAAAACTTTAAAATGAAAATGTATATAATAAAACTATAATAGTATCTCAATTTTCATATCTGTTAATAACACTAAAATATAAATAAATAAATAAAGTGCATGCATGATGATTGTCTCTCCTGGTGGTCTTTTCTAACCCCAGTGTGTGTTTGTCTGTGTTTACTGGATGCTTAGCAATGTACAGACGAGGACACACACACACACACACACACACTCGCGCGCACACACACACGTACACACACTCTCACACACAGACACACACACACACTCACGCGCACACGCACACCCTCACGCACACACACACAAACGCACACACGCGCACACACACTCTCTCTCACACACACACACACCACTCTCTCTCTCTCTCTCTCTCTCTCTCTCTCACACACACACTCTCTCTCTCTCTCTTCTCACACACACACACACACACACACACACCCACGCACACACACGCACGCACACACACACACACAAACGCACTCACGCACACACACTCTCTCTCACACACACACACACACACACACACACACACACACACACACACACACTCTCTCTCTCACACACACACACACACACACACACACACACACACACACACACACACACACACGTCTCTGAATGTAATGACAGACTTCATCTTCATGTATTTGATCTGTGTTCATCCAGTAATCAGGAGCGAGTGAAGACACCGGCGGATGAAATGAATGGAAACTACAGAAGATCAGAGCAGCATTCACTGACGTGCTGAAGTACTTTCACACCGCTGTGATCATCAGCAGAATTATGACATATATATATATTATTTTATTTAACATTTACTTAAAAAAAAAAAAATTATTATCATAACTTATTTTATTATCATTCAGACACCATTATAGTTTTCTGTAAAATTTAAATCAGTCATTTGTTTTCATTTTAGTTACGTTTTAGTATTTTATTACATTTTAATTTAGTTTAAATTAAATTAAAATGAGAAATGTCACTTTGGCATCTCGTTGAAATAAAAAGAGTAATTGTTTTATATATATTGTATTATTTAATTAACCTACACTTTATTTCAAGTGATGCAAATGATTTTACGGTTTTAGTTTTAGTCGACTATAATAACCCTGGAGCTTCAAGTAAACATTCGATGTCAAAAAAACAAATATAGCTGATATAAAACAAATATTTGATTACAAATTACTCTTTTAAAAAGTCCCAAATGTACTCTTTGAGCAGTTTTTTTCAGAGAATATTATAGTTTTTTTCAATTGTTTTATTTTAGTTATTTTTAAGTTTTAAATATATTTAAAACTCAAATATTATATTTTTAAGTTTTAGTGATTTTTGTTGTTGTTGTGTTTT
>CM049836.1:27076649-27091649 GCA_027422435.1 Schizopygopsis pylzovi | reverse complement strand
AACATGTTGTTAATATCATAAAATGTACATATGCATCCGCTTTGCTGTCAAATACGTCCTTTATTGTACGTTTTTATAGTTTAATGTAGTACAAATCTTTTTATTGTTATTATAAACCACTATAATTACATTTTCCAGGCCGTTGCTTTACATTTGCGACTGCAAACTGAGAAAAGCTTCTGTGACAAATGCAGTGATTTAGATTTTTTTTAGCACCCTCAGATTCCAGATTTACAAATATTGTCCAAACCATACATCAATGGAAATATTATATACTCAGCTTTCATATGATGCCAAAAAATTGACAAGTAAGACTGGTTTTGTGCTCCAGGGTCACATACTTTCATATCTTGTAGTATAACTCTACTAATGCTATAGAAAGTCGAATATGATAACTCCCAATGTGCATGACTTATGACGCAGCGCTTCACATTCGTGTTCTTCGTGTGTGTTTTGCTGCCATCTTCTGGAAGCTGTGTCTGTTGAGATCTGACCTCACATCAACTCTTGAAGCTCAAGCTGGACCTCATCAAGGTCTGTGGTGTTTCTGCCGTCTTTGAAGATTACATTATATCCGTCATACCTGAAAATACACCTAATATCACAGCGTCTTTATCATCAGTTATTGTTCTCTGTTAATATGTGTGAAGGACATGTGCTGTGTTTGCATTGTTGTATATAAACCCACTCTCCATCTTATCTTCAAGCTATTTTCTGTGAACGTGTGAGACTTATGTTTTATTAGCCGCTGAACGGCACAAATATTTGCACTACAAATCAGTGTTTATGACTATGATAATATGTTAAAATCGTACAATAACATATACCAGTTTGCAATATCAAGCAGCTGTTTTTGTATAGCTGGAAGCGAATGTACGACGGCATTTTAGGACCACCGAAAAATAATGAAATTCAAGATTATGGGAATAAAGTTGTAATATTTTGAGAATAAAGGCAAAATTGTGAGAATAAAGTTGTAGCATGAAAACTTTAGAATTTGAAGATTAGAGTAAATTGTACTTATTTTGTCTTCTGGGAAACATGTAACTATCTTCTGTGGCTTCTGAAGGGCAGTACTAAATTAAACCAAAATATGAGTTTTAGGCAAAATGAGAAGAAAGTACACATCTCCATTACGTTCAAAAGTTTTCACCCCCCGGCTCTTAATGAATGGAGCATCAGTGAGTGTTTTAATCTTCTGTAATAGTTGTAATGAGTCCCTCAGTTGACCTCGGTGTGAAAAGATGGATCTCAAACTCATACAGTCATTGTTGGAAAGGGTTAAAAAACACAAAAATGCTGGAAAACCAAAGAATTTATGGCAGCTGAAGGGTTTTTCTGAAGAACAGCAGACAGTTTAACTGTTCAGGACTCATGAACAACTATCACTAAACTAATAAACACAGCTGTGCATCATTCATTATTCAAGAATCAAGGGTGTGTAAACTTTTGAACCGTTAAAAAATTAAAATTAAACCATTATTTTCTCTATATGTCTGTCTATATGTAAACATTTTTTTATGTGAAACATCTTATTCAGGTCAGTACTAAATAAACAATAACATGCATTTTGTATGATCGCTCTTACTTTGGTCAAATGAAGTTCTGAGCTCATCTGTATGTTTCTGATCAGTGTACGGGTTTGTTCAGCAGGGGGCAGTGGCGGCTGATAAACTGACAGAGTTTTTCCTTCTCTCTCTCTCTGGTGTATTTTGTGTTTCAGTGCTTAGCAATCCTGAGAGAAATACACTGATGTTATGACTGCTCCGCTAACAGACTAAACAGCTGGCGGTGAGACACACGATGCACATTTACAGGACGTTTCTGCATCTACAGTAGTTCACATTCTGAAGAAAACAGTCTCTAATGAACGATAAAAGTCCTCCGCTGAACATACTGCTATAAAAACACAATGTTTTTTGCATCATTATAGCAGGATCTGAGTGTAATTGTGCCGTGATTTTCTCTCAGGATGAAATTCTCCGTGTTATTAGATGAACACTGAACTGTTTTGGCCCGTGTCGGCCTCACGGCGCTCTGTCTGGCTTCAGTTAAACTCTACAAACTCTAATAATGGAGACGCTCTGACGCAGCTGAAGCACATTTGCAGACGTTTGGCCGCTGTGTTCGGCTTCATCAAGACCCGCTTCTGTCCAGACCACCTCTATCTATCTATCTATCTATCTATCTATCTATCTATCTATCTATCTGTCTGTCTATCTATCTATCTATCTATCTATCTATCTATCTATCTATCTATCTATCTATCTATCTATCTATCTATCTATCCATCATCTATCTATCTATCCATCCATCCATCCATCCATCCATCCATCCATCCATCCATCCATCCATCTATCTATCTATCTATCTATCTATCTATCTATCTATCTATCTATCCATCATCTATCTATCTATCATCTATCTATCTATCTATCTATCTATCTATCTATCTATCTATCTATCTATCTATCTATCTATCTATCTATCTATCATCTATCCATCCATTCATCCATCCATCCATCTCTCTCTCTCTCTCCTCTCTCTCTCTCTTCTCTCTCCTCTCCATCCATCCATCCATCCATCCATCTCTCTCTCTCTCTCTCTCCATCCATCCATCCATCCATCTCTCTCTCTCTCTCTCTCCATCCATCCATCCATCCATCCATCCATCTCTCTCTCTCTCTCTCTCTCCATCCATCCATCTCTCTCTCTCTCTCTCTCCATCCATCCATCCATCCATCCATCCATCCATCTCTCTCTCTCTCTCTCTCTCCATCCATCTCTCTCTCTCTCTCTCTCTCTCTCTCTCCATCCATCCTCTACATTGTTCTATATTTCTTCCCGTCTGCTGTTTTCGTCTCTGGACCGCTGTGGCTCGTGTATAACTGCATTAGTAGCTCCTCCGCCACGCTCTCATTCCACACACATTACAAATGTCATCTTTATGGTGTGTAATAGTGTGTTTCCTCCCCATCGATTCATCATCCTCAGCCACTTCATCTCCCTTTACTCCCTCGCGCTCGATGAAGAAATTATACTGAGATATGAAACTGTCTCTGGTGAACACTTGCATCTATTACCCACCGGGACATACACATCGCACTGAAAGAGCTGGATCAAATAGGGCACATTTTACATACATTATCAGGAGATACTGACAAAATGCTCATTCTCACTTACTTAGTAACCATATTTACTGTAACTGGATTCAGTTATTTTACACTAAGGTTAAGTCAATGACGAAATCACTTTGTAAAATAGCATTTTTTCTCATTTAATATCCATTTTGATGAGAGTAAAATAGGTTATGAAGTGCTTTCCATGTTAACTAACAATGAATTTATGTACATAGATAAACATTATTAAATCGATGTCATTAACCTTGTAAATATGCAAATTAGAACATTTAAGTTTACTATGTTTAGGATAAATAAAGTACGGTAAATACTGCATGTGTGAGTAATAAGAATATATTGCATTAGTAGCTCCCCTACGCAATTACAACTCATTTGAATCTCATGCGATTACCTTAATAGCTCCTATAAAACTCCAGATTGTGGTAATTTACCGTCACCCTGGCCAAACTCTAGCCATCTTCCTAGTCTCGCGAAGCCAGACCGACGGCTGAAGGTCTGGAATATATGGCCGGGTTCATTGGCTAAGCCCCGCCCACGAGGCCGTTTGACTGACATGTCAAACAACCAATCACAGTTCGTTTCGTTCAGCGTCACGTTTCAGGGCGTGGAAATGTCGGCACAATAACAGACCGGTGTGTGAAACTCTATGATTCCATGTCGCAAACTTTAAATATTTCACATACATTTGGAAATCCAGCGTTCAATCTACTCTGATAAGCGTTCGCTGTTACATTTGTAAACACGACGGCTTTATTATTTCGTGAGCGGGTCACGGCACCATTGTTTCCAGGCAGAACGTTGAAGATCGCGACACACACGTCTCCCGGAAATCCTGTTTAATTCAACCAATCCGACGAAGACTTCGACACTCCTGAAGTGTTTCAAGAAAAGTGCACCGTATGCATCAGACGTTTAGCCAGCGGTCCGGTCCGTCTGAGGCTGAGACTAACACCTTCCTAGAGGAGCTGGACGGGCTGCTGTCCTCTTTCATGGAGGATCGCACTCCACTCTTAGTCTTTGGCGATTTCAACATTCATCTAGAAAAGCCTTATGCTACAGACTTCCATTCCTTCCTAGATTCATTTGATCTCAAACGCCTTACAACTACTAGCACTCACAAATCAGGCAACCAACTTGATTTAGTTTACACACAGATAATATTCTGGTACAACCACTATATATCTTTGACCATTTCTTCATTACATTTGCATTACATTTTGCTACCCGGGTGCCACCAACCCCCTTACCGGTTACTTTTAGGCGAAACCTACACTCCCATCTTTCCTCTGTAGTATCCTCCTCTCTTCCCTCAAGACAATTGACATGACAGCACGTGGTACACAGAAACTATGACAAAAGCCATGTGCTCACACAAAACAAAAACACAAGCACATGACCAGCAAAACAGAATCACTAGCCATGTGCAAAATGGGACACGGAGCTAACAAGGAAACTCACAAGCTGCGTGCCACACAGAACAAGACAAAACAAGAGAAAGCAAAACGAAGACAACGAATGCACACGGACAGAGGAGCGCACGGCCCGAGCGAACTCGAGACGTACACTCCCACAGCAAGACCAAACCTGGAGCGTGAGTGTCCGAACCCCGACCTGAGCCAGAAACAAGACAAGAGTGCCGGGATCCGAACACCACGCTCCAGCATGAAACAGAGCACGTAGACGAGAGAGCGTGCAGCTCGACCATACTCGAAGACATGCGCTCAACACAAAACAAGACAAGAGTGCCAGGATCCGAACACCACGCTCCAGCATGAAACAGAGCACGTAGACGAGAGAGCGTGCAGCTCGAGCATACTCGAAGACATGCGCTCAACACAAAACAACACAAGAGTGCCGGGATCCGAACACCACGCTCCAGCATGAAACAGAGCACGTAGACGAGACAGCGTGCAGCTCGAGCATACTCGAAGACATGCGCTCAACACAAAACAAGACAAGAGTGCCGGGATCCGAACACCACGCTCCAGCATGAAACAGAGCACGTAGACGAGAGAGTGTGCAGCTCGAGCATACTCGAAGACATGCGCTCAACACAAAACAACACAAGAGTGCCGGGATCCAAACACCACGCTCCAGCATGAAACAGAGCACGTAGACGAGAGAGTGTGCAGCTCGAGCATACTCGAAGACATGCGCTCAACACAAAACAACACAAGAGTGCCGGGATCCGAACACCACGCTCCAGCATGAAACAGAGCACGTAGACGAGAGAGTGTGCAGCTCGACCATACTCGAAGACATGCGCTCAACACAAAACAAGACAAGAGTGCCGGGATCCGAACACCACGCTCCAGCATGAAACAGAGCACGTAGACGAGAGAGTGTGCAGCTCGAGCATACTCGAAGACATGCGCTCAACACAAAACAAGACAAGAGTGCCGGGATCCGAACACCACGCTCCAGCATGAAACAGAGCACGTAGACGAGAGAGTGTGCAGCTCGAGCATATTCGAAGACATGCGCTCAACACAAAACAACACAAGAGTGCCGGGATCCGAACACCACGCTCCAGCATGAAACAGAGCACGTAGACGAGAGAGCGTGCAGCTCGAGCATACTCGAAGACATGCGCTCAACACAAAACAACACAAGAGTGCCGGGATCCGAACACCACGCTCCAGCATGAAACAGAGCACGTAGACGAGAGAGTGTGCAGCTCGACCATACTCGAAGACATGCGCTCAACACAAAACAAGACAAGAGTGCCGGGATCCGAACACCACGCTCCAGCATGAAACAGAGCACGTAGACGAGAGAGCGTGCAGCTCGAGCATACTCGAAGACATGCGCTCAACACAAAACAACACAAGAGTGCCGGGATCCAAACACCACGCTCCAGCATGAAACAGAGCACGTAGACGAGAGAGTGTGCAGCTCGAGCATACTCGAAGACATGCGCTCAACACAAAACAACACAAGAGTGCCGGGATACGAACACCACGCTCCAGCATGAAACAGAGCACGTAGACGAGAGAGCGTGCAGCTCGAGCATACTCGAAGCCCTGCGCTCAACACAAAACAACACAAGAGTGCCGGGATCCGAACACCACGCTCCAGCATGAAACAGAGCCCGTAGACGAGAGAGCGTGCAGCTCGAGCATACTCGAAGACATGCGCTCAACACAAAACATCACAAGAGTGCCAGGATCCGAACAACACGCTCCAGCATGAAACAGAGCACGTAGACGAGAGAGCGTGTAGCTCGAGCATACTCGAAGACATGCGCTCAACACAAAACATCACAAGAGTGCCAGGATCCGAACACCACGCTCCAGCATGAAACAGAGCACGTAGACGAGAGAGCGTGCAGCTCGAGCATACTCGAAGACATGCGCTCAACACAAAACAACACAAGAGTGCCGGGATCCGAACACCACGCTCCAGCATGAAACAGAGCACGTAGACGAGAGAGCGTGCAGCTCGAGCATACTCGAAGACATGCGCTCAACACAAAACAACACAAGAGTGCCGGGATCCGAACACCACGCTCCAGCATGAAACAGAGCACGTAGACAAGAGAGCGTGCAGCTCGAGCTTACTCGAAGACATGCGCTCAACACAAAACAACACAAGAGTGCCAGGATCCGAACACCACGCTCCAGCATGAAACAGAGCACGTAGACGAGAGAGCGTGCAGCTCGAGCTTACTCGAAGACATGCGCTCAACACAAAACAACACAAGAGTGCCGGGATCCGAACACCACGCTCCAGCATGAAACAGAGCACGTAGACGAGAGAGCGTGCAGCTCGAGCATACTCGAAGACATGCGCTCAACACAAAACAACACAAGAGTGCCGGGATCCGAACACCACGCTCCAGCATGAAACAGAGGACGTAGACGAGAGAGCGTGCAGCTCGAGCATACTCGAAGACATGCGCTCAACACAAAACAACACAAGAGTGCCGGGATCCGAACACCACGCTCCAGCATGAAACAGAGCACGTAGACGAGAGAGCGTGCAGCTCGAGCATACTCGAAGACATGCGCTCAACACAAAACAACACAAGAGTGCCGGGATCCGAACACCACTCTCCAGCATGAAACAGAGCACGTAGACGAGAGAGCGTGCAGCTCGATCATACTCGAAGACATGCGCTCAACACAAAACAACACAAGAGTGCTGGGATCCGAACACCACGCTCCAGCATGAAACAGAGCACGTAGACGAGAGAGCGTGCAGCTCGAGCATACTCGAAGACATGCGCTCAACACAAAACAAGACAAGACGGGAGTGTCAGGGCTCTGTCACAAAACCATGAATAAACTAGACCGAAGTGACAGAACCCTGACAGTTTGATGAATCGCTGGGAATGTATTCCCCAGTTGAAAGCCGCTTTGGATAAAAGCGTCTGCAAAATGACTAAATGTAAATGTAACACAGTCAGTTTAGTTATTAAACATGAACTTTGAAACCTTTTAACATCAGTTCGTCGGTGAATAATGTTCTTGTGAGCCTGGTTGTATTACAGACTCTGAAAGATTGTCAGGTATTCAGAGTGCATCTCTATATCAGCTGGCTCAGGTTCAGGGCTAAATCCAGGCAGACCAAAGGTCAAAGTTCACAGAGTTTGCATATGAGATGGAAATCAGCTTATGATTTTCATTGGGCTCTTTAGGAGGTTACTGAACATAAATACGGCATGTTTTAAGACTATGGAGAAGTGAATACATTCAGAATTTTGTATAGTAATAAAACCTATCCTAGCATCATACACTAATGATCAAACATTGTATACGCCAACCAACCTTCATCATGAAACGCCGGCGCGGTCGTTTATCTGTATTATTGTGCCTGATGGTTGTTTGTGTTCTCAAATCTCAAGAGCGTCTTTAAAATCCCAAACGAGCTCGACGAGCTGTTCACTGGTTTATTATTAGAGAGTTTATGATTCACCGCTAGGTTATGGGTTTAGCCATGATATCTTGTTTTATGCTTTATGTAAAGTTTACATCGTTTTTGTAAATATTATTATTATCATTCAGAATAAACTACAGCAGTTGCATCCTAAATGTGTTCCTGCAGCACAAACTCATTTTATTAGTTTTATATTTGTATTTGTATCGTTTTTTTTACATTCTGAAAGGTTTTATTTGTATTTTCCATTTTTATTTTTGTTAATTTAGTAATTTTGTTGTGTTTTGTCTTTTTCATATATATATAAATATTATTTATATAATATTTATAAAAATAAAAAAGTAGTTTCTATTTATACTCTGATTATTATTATTTATTTTTTTTAGTTAGTTTAGTAATTTTTTTGTGCTTTGTCATTTTTTTTTAAATAAATATTTCTATGTGGTTTCTATTTACATTCTGATTTTTTATATTTACATTTACATTTAGTCATTTAGCAGACGCTTTTATCCAAAGCGACTTACAATTGGGGAGTACATAAAGCGATTAATCTTGAAGAGGCAAACATACAGAGGAAGTGCCAATAACACCAAGTCTCAGGCATTGTTCAAATAAGTACAAGCTAGCAAGGGAAGGAGAGAAAGATAAAGAGAAAGATGAAGATTTTGAAAAAGTGAAAGTTTTTTTTTTTTTTTTTTTTATATAGTCAAGTAGAGTTGAAAGAGATGAGTTTTCAGTTGTTGCTTGAAAATTGACAGGGATCCAGCATTCCGGATGGGGGTGGGAAGATCATTCCACCGGCCAGGAACGGTGAAAGAGAATGTTCTGGAGAGTGACTTTGAGCCTCTCTGTGATGGTACCACGAGGCGTCGCTCACTAGCAGATCTCAGGCTTCTGGAGGGGATGTAAGTTTGTAATAGTGAGTGGAAGTAGGTGGGTGCTGAGCCTGTGATTGTTCTATATGCAAGCATCAGTGTCTTGAACTGGATGCGAGCTGCAACTGGTAGCCAGTGCAAGGAGACAAAGAGAGGTGTAACATGGGCTCTCTTGGGCTCGTTGAAGACCAGTCGTGCCGCTGCATTCTGAATCATTTGTAAAGGTTTGATTGTGTTTGATGGAAGTCCAGCTAGAAGAGCATTGCAGTAGTCCAGTCTAGAAATGACAAGGGCCTGGACAAGAAGTTGTGCAGCATGCTCTGTCAGAAAGGGCCTGATCTTTCTGATGTTGTGTAGTGCAAACCTGCAAGATCGAGCAGTCTTTGCAATGTGCTCTTTGAAGGTCAGCTGGTCATCGAAGATTACACCAAGATTTCTGACCGAAGCTGATGGGGTAATTGTTGATGAACCTAACTGAATCGTGAAATCATGCTGTAGAGTTGGAGTTGCAGGGAAGACAAGAAGCTCAGTCTTTGCCAGGTTGAGCTGTAGATGGTTTTCTTTCATCCATGCCGAGATGTCCGCCAGGCAGCCTGAGATCCGCGCAGCTACCGTTGGATCATCTGGTCGAAATGAGAGATAGAGCTGTGTGTCATCAGCATAGAAGTGGTAGGAGAAGCCATGTGCCTGTATGATGGGAGCCAGTGATGTAGTGTATGTGGAGAAGAGGAGGGGTCCAAGAACCGATCCCTGGGGAACCCCAGTGACCAATTTATGTGCTTTGGATACCTCCCCTCCCCAGGCCACCTTGAAAGACCGACCAGTGAGATAGGATTCAAACCAGCGAAGTGGAATCCCAGTGATATCCAGTGATGAGAGGGTGGACAGGAGGATCTGATGATTGACAGTGTCAAAAGCGGCAGAGAGATCCAGCAGAATGAGGACTGATGATTTGGAATTGGCTTTTGCAATTCGCAGGGCTTCAGTGACCGATAGTAGCGCAGTCTCAGTTGAATGGCCACTCCTGAAACCTGACTGTTTAGTGTCCAGTTTGTTGTTCTGTGAAAGAAACAATGAGACCTGGTTAAAGACAACTCGTTCGAGTGTTTTGGCAATGAATGGAAGGAGAGAGATAGGTCTGTAGTTTTCTAAAAGAGAAGTGTTTAATGTAGGTTTTTTGAGCAGTGGGGTTACCCGAGCCTGCTTGAATGCAGTGGGGAAGATGCCTGTGAGGAGAGATGTGTTGATAATGTGTGTGAGTGCTGGTAGGAGTGCGGGAGAGATTGCTTGGAGAAGGTGTGAGGGGATAGGGTCTAGAGGACATGTTGTAGGATGGCTGGAGAGGAGAAGTTTGGATACTTCCGCCTCAGTGAGGGGACAGAAGGAGAAGATGGGAGTTTGAGCAGTGGATCTAGTTGGTTGGGGGTCCTGTGTGAGTGGAGGTGAAAACTGACTGCTGATTGTTTTAGTTTTGTTTGTAAAAAAAGTTGCAAAGTCATCAGCTGTGATAGAAGTGGTGGGAGGTGGTGGAGGGGGACAGAGGAGAGAATTAAATGTTCTGAAGAGATCACGCATATCTGGAGCATTGTTGATCTTGTTATGGAAATGTGACGATTTGGCAGTGTGGACTTCAGCAGAGAAAGATGAAAGAAACGATTGATACATACTCAGGTCCGACGGCTCGTTTGAGTTTCGCCATTTTCTCTCTGCCGCTCGGAGTCTGGTCCGATGTTCACGAAGAACATCAGATAACCAGGGGTTAGAAGGGGCAGTTCGTGCTGGCCTGGAGGAGAGAGGACAAATGTCATCTAGACAAGTGGTTAAAGTAGAGCATAAAGTATCAGTAGCAGTATTCACATCCAGAGATGAGAAATTGGTAGGTGAGGGAAGAGAGGAGGATACTACAGAGGAAAGACGTGAGGGAGAAAGGGAGCGTAAGTTTCGTCTAAAAGTAACCGGTAAGGGGGTTGGTGGCACCCTGGTTGCAAAGTGTAATGTGAATTTAATGAAGAAATGGTCAGAGATATGTAGTGGTTGTACCAGAATGTTATCTGCAGTACAATCGCGTGTGTAAATTAAATCAAGTTGGTTGCCTGATTTGTGAGTGCTAGTAGTGGTAAGGCGTTTAAGATCAAATGAAGCTAGGAGCGAATGAAAGTCTGTAGCATAAGGCTTTTCTAGATGAATGTTGAAATCGCCAAAAACTAAGAGTGGAGTTCCATCCTCCATGAAAGAGGACAGCAACCCATCCAGCTCCTCTAGGAAGGGGGCTAGAATTTGACCAGGGGGACGGTAGATTACCACAATCTGGAGTTTTATAGGAGCCAATACAGTAATCGCATGGGATTCAAATGAGTTGTAATTGCATAGGGGCGAGTGGGTTGAGTATTTCCAATTATTTGAAATGAGCAGACCAGTGCCCCCACCCCGGCGGACCTGACGTGGGGTGTGAGAGAAAGAGAAATTGTTAGAGAGGGCAGCTGGAGTTGCTGAGTCTTCTGGACGAATCCAGGTCTCAGTCAAGCCCAAGATGCTGAGAGTGGATTGTAAAGAAAAAGCAGAAATGAAGTCTGCTTTGTTGACAGCTGACTGACAATTCCAGAGAGCCATAGAGAAAGAAAGAGGTGTAGTAGAAGATGTAGAGATGGGGCGCAGGTTAGCAGGATTACGTTGCCGTCTGCGTGTGATGTTAGAGCGTGGTCGAGAGACAACCGGAATGGTTTTGAAACACATGATAGAGGTGGAAGTATAGAGGATAGCAAAGGAGAGTGTGTGAGGAAGGGGAGGGGAAAAATATACCTGAATGCGTTGCCGGTGTCGTTGCTCGGGTAAAGTCGCACAGGAAAAAGTCGCTTGTCTTTACACTCGTCAGTCTTCACACGAGCAGGCTGAACGCTTCCGCAGACGCTTCCGCGTCAGCCTCGGACATCAAATAAATACACAGTCTAATTAAGAGAATAGAGTGAAAACAGCTGTGAACGGCTTCTGATTAGCCCAGCCAATAAGCCTAACAGAGTGCTAATGGCTCGAGACGAAACTAACACCTTGCCCACGGAGCAATGGAGGCGCAAATGATTATATTTACCAGTAAGTGCAATCAAAACTATTCAACCAACGAAAATGCAGACTACAAATAGGTAGGAAACGAAATATTCCTTCCTAGGAGCAAGTACAAAATTTAAACAACAGATCTATGAACAAGTATTAAAGACACACTCACAAGCTGACGTCCGTTTCTTCTGGTGACTAATCGGCTTTTCCCCGATTTTTTTTTTTTTATATGTTCCATTTTTATTTTAGTTAGTTTAGTAATTTTGTTGTGTTTTGTCTTTTTTATATAAATAAATATTTCTAGGTAGTTTCTATTTATATTCTGAATTTTGTATATTTTATTTTTTATTTTAGTTAATTTAGTAATTTGTTGTTTTTGTCATTTGTATTTATTTTATAATGAATATTTCTCTATAGTTTCTATGATTATTTTGAATTAGGTTTTAACTTTGTATTTTCCATTTTTATTGGGTAGTTTTTTAATGTGTTTACATGTATGTGTGGTTTTCTTAATTTTTATTTATCAGTTGTATTTTGACTAAATTAATATACATTTTCCCTTGGCAACTAGCTGAAATAAAATAAGTTAACTTTTGTACATTTAATTTTATTTCGGATAACACAACATATATTTTATGGTTTGAGTTAATAACTATAATAACCGAGCTCCTGAAGCGGATGCATTGCTGTAAAGCACTGATTTCTATCTGTGTGCGTTTCTATTCAGGGCCAGATTTCTGATGATTTGTCGACGGGTCGCGAGACGCCAAGAGACACGGCCAAGATCCTCCGACAGATGTCCCACTTAATATTGAACCATGACTCCATTCATAAGCCTTTAATCCACATCTGTGACTATTTAATACGGTGAGTAATGATGAGTAAAGTGACCGGCTTTAACTGAACTTCAGCTGTATGTGAAGCTTTCACTGCTGCTTTCACAAATGTTTGATTACATACGTGAAATTAAGAAATACATTAATTCATAAACTGCTGGAGCAGGTCAGCGTCCGTCGAGGGTTTGATGATCTATTAATAACTCCGTTGTTTATGTCAACGCTTCTCCACGTGTGCTAATAAAGATGTATGATAGGAATATATTTGTAGCATCATTGAGATTCTATTATAGTGTTTATTCATATTTTATTTTATTTTCTGTTTTCACTTAAGTTTTAGTATTTTAGTTTTCATTTTTAATTTCGTTTTAGTTTTTAAACAAACTTAACAAAAATTTGTTTTTGTTTTTATTAATGTGTATTTGATATTTATTATTCATTTATTTTAGTTTTTAAACAAACTTAAAAATGTAAAAAATTTTTTTGCTTTTAAAACTTTTAAATAAAATATAAACAATAAATAGGCATTTAATTATTTTTTTTTTATTAAGTTAATATTTAATAATTAAAACTTAAATAAAATATAAATAATAAATAGGCATTTAAAAACGTTATTTTTGTTAAGTTAATGTTTAATAATTAAAACTGAAATAAAATATAAACAATAAATAAGCATTTAATTTTTAAACATAAAAAATAGAATTTTTTTTTTCTATTTTATTTTCTTATTTAGTTATAATTGTTATTTTACTTCTAGTTTTTAAACACAAACTAACAATTTGAAATTATTATTTAATTTTTTAAATATATGTTTGAGTTTTATTATTTTTTATTTTAGCTTTAGTTTAGTTAATCAACTTAACACAAATGAGAAATGTTACGTTGGCAACTATTTAAATTATTTCCTTATATTTTAATCTAGTTAGCATTTATTTTATTTTAAGCAATGTATTTAAGCATTTAGTTAATACACAGTAGTTTAAGTACATAATAACCCTAATAACAGGCTAACTTTATGATCAACAGTAGTCCATGCATGACTGTATTTTGGGTCAAGCTCCTCACAACAGTGTCGGGGAACGTTACTTTATAAAGTAATGCGTTACAATATTGCGTTACTCCCTAAAAAAGTAACTAATTACGATACTTAGTTACTTTTTATGGAAAGTAATGCGTTACATTACTTTTGCGTTACTTTTTAAATATGAGCAGGGCTTGATTGTTTGTTTTTAATACAATAAGTTATATTTATAGCAAATATAAAAGCTTTCACACCAAAAAGTGTAATGAATAAACCTCAGACTGAAGGACGAGTAAATCACGTCTGTACAGAAGAACACAGGAGAAGTTCAACACTCTTCAGCAATTAAACACAATGTTAGTTTATCTAAAGTAATGTTTATTATTAGTATGATTGAACTGATCATCAAAGGTCAGCAGCAAACACATCGGTTAATAAAATGAGATTAGATATATTTGTGTTGTTTAACATATTTAATTATTGCAGGTTTGCATCATATTCTGAGTTTGTATTTCACTGTTTTAATTCATTTTGATGAATACTGAATCTGTTTTTTGTGAGTGTGATGAATTAATACACATTCATATTTAGTCTAGATTAGATCTACAGTAAGATCATGTTCACACGGCGCTCTCAGTCAATAAATGGAGAAAAATAACTCTTATAATATTTTCTAGTAAATTAAAAAGTAATGCGATACTTTACTAGTTACTTGAAAAAAGTAATATTATTACGTAACCCGTGTTACTTGTAATGAGTTACCCCCCCGACACTGGTCATGAGAGGGCCCTCGTGTTTCACTCCCAGAAGCACGTCCTCGTCTCTGGACACAATCAAGGTCAGTTATCAGCGCTCGAGTGACAGGACCAGCTGCTGAAACTCAGTAAGAGCTGCCGGGCCAGTGTTGTTTGTGTTTAAGATGTGTTTGTGGCTCTGGGAATGTCCTTCGTGTCTCTAGGCTTTAGTTAAAGAGCGTCGAGCTGCACAAATGGGTGGAAAGAAATCCAAAAGCGCTGTAGACGACGACACAACGGGAAGAAAGAGCGCCGGTCCAGACGAAAACCTCCCGACGGTCGAACGCATTCGCAAATACACAACGACACACTTCGGATACAAAGTGCTCAGTCTGGCTCGGCGCGGCCTGACGGATCCTCCGGAGGCATTATGGGAGATAACTGATCTCCAGAAGCTCAATCTGT
>CM049836.1:27054149-27066649 GCA_027422435.1 Schizopygopsis pylzovi | reverse complement strand
TTACTGTTTGTTTCAGAACGTACAAAACGCGTTTTTAGAATGTCCGAGAACATTCACAACTTAATGGGAACGCTAGCAAAGCGTTTTTTAAAAGCTGGGATTCTTCTTATGTCGTATTGAATATGGATATGTATTACCACCATAACGGTTTTAGGTAAATGCTTTGTTTTCTTATCAGCAGCGAGCCGTTAGTTTCTGTGTTCTGTCTCAGTCACCGAGTTTAACTAGAGAGAAAGGCATGCCTTTGTGCTATTTTTATCTTTAGTTATTCTATAATCTTATGTTGAATGCAAAGCAGTCAAACACAGACTCGTTTCCATGAAGTTGTGTTGTGCTGTGCACTCTCCTGAAGCGCGTGCACTAGTAAACGAGACCCATCTGTGTGTTTAATGAAAACCATGAAAGTGTTTGAGACCAGTTCCAGTTAAAGACCTCAGCTGTGCTCTTTCATTTGCCTTTAGTGTTGGAAACGTGTCGTTTTAAGATGCACGATACAAACTGTGACTTTTTGATTATGCCTTAACTCTATTTAATGCATATGTAAATACTAATATGGATTATGTCAGTGAGCTGAATGGTTTTTGCAGATGTTTATTCCGTGTTTTGTGTCCTGATGGGGGCAGCAGTGCTCGCATGTGATCTGGGATTAACTCCAGATTCCCAATATCATACAAATCCCATACAAATCCAATATATGAGACGAGATGCTTGTGTGACACATAACAAGTAGTTCTGATAGTATTAGGGGTCCAATGGAAAATCAGATAGATATTTTATGTAAATACATGCATGTTTTTCATTGTTTTTAATATTTTTTTTTCATATATATTGTATATAAAAGAACATTTAAAACATATTTGCTTTAGTTGTGATTGGGTATAAAATATTTAATAATTGGTTATACGAATGCTACAAATGAAGATGCATGATAACAAACCGAAATTAATTTAGGATCCCTATATTACATGTATATAATGGCGTGCAAAGACGGAATCATACGAGTGATTTCTGCTTGTTTGCATGAGTTATTTTGACATATTTCATGTGCCGAGCTGCTATTATATCCTCATTGATTTATACGAGGAAAACCGGCTGAAATCAGACGAACTGCATTGCTCAAGCTCCTCTCGGAGAAAGAAAGCATTGTCAGATTCACGGACCGTCGCCCCCCCCCAGAGCAGGATGAGCATTATGGAGATTATTTTGACTGGTGACGCAGAGGATATCCTGAAGCACACAGTCATTAACAGCCTCTTCCGTCCATTCAGTCCTGCAGCACATTGTGTTTGATGCATTGTTCTCGTTGTTGACAAGCTTGCGTTCATCGTGTCGGGCATCACCTGTGTGTTTTCTGAGCTCGTTCTTTTCCCCGAGCACTACTGGGTTAGTCAGTTTCCTTTAATTAGTTACAAATCGGATTCATGGAGTGTTTCCGAGACTCATGGGAGGTTGAAACTAGATCTGCGATTAATTGAAGGAGGGGAGCTGGTTGTGTTTTGAAGGTTGCATGAGCCACACGGCTGGAGTTGTGATAGTTTACCATCGTCTGCCGAAAGCATTTTACCATCGTCCGGCCTCTCAGTGCTTGAGCTCTACAAACGATTGTGTTGAGGTGTGTGTCTTCCTGCGACCGCATTCCAGCAAAACGCACACACTCGCACTCACACATGCACGCACTCTCTCACACACTCTCTCACACACACACACACTCACACACACACACTCTCCACACACACTCTCACACACACACACTCACACACACACTCACACTCATACTCTACACACGTCCACACACACATCACCATCCAACCACACACACAACACACACACTCTCTCATCACCGCACGCACCACACACACACTACTCTCACACACACACGCTCACACACCACACCATCCACACACACACCCCCGCACACCACCACCACACACACACACACCTACCACAACACACAACACGTATTCACACACTCTCACATACGGCACGCACGCATTTCGTCACGCCATACACACATCAGAACTAAAACATGACTAAGAGTCTTGAATCGTTTAGGAGCCAAAGGACCTTGTGTTTCAGTTGGCAGATTACAGAATTGCTCGATTTAGACACACAGCATCTACGTTCACATCTGACCTACATCAGCATAGAGGTGCGATAAACACAATCATTTTAAATTGATGAATTACTCCATTTGAAACTGAATCATGTTTTTTCTTGACTGACTGCTTCAGAGTCATTTCCAGCATTAATAATGTCATGCATCTTGCGAATATTTATTTATTTTATAATTTGTCTATTCATAAATCCATGCTTTGTGCTTTAATACTTATAGTATAGAATGTGAGTGTGGTAAATCAATGCAATAATAGATAGTTTACGGCACCCATTCACTGCAGAGCATCCGATGCTGAGACACATTTCTCCAGATGAAAAAACAAGCAAATCTTTACATTATATTGCATTTGCAACCATTTTAGTCACAGTCTGCATATTTGTTCTTGTGGAGATGTTCACTTGTGTGTGTGTGTGTGAGAGAGCGTGCGTGTGTGTGTGTGTGTGTGTGTGAGGCGTGTGTGTGTGTGTGTGTGAGAGAGATGCATGCGTGTGTGTGTGTGTGTGTGTGTGGGAGAGAGCGTGCGTGTGTGTGTGTGTGTGTGTGTGTGTGGGGTGTGTGTGTGTGTGTGTGTGTGTGTGTGTGAGAGAGAGCGTGCGTGTGTGCGTGTGTGTGCGCGTGTGTGTGTGAGAGAGCGTGCGTGCGTGTGTGTGCGCGTGTGTGTGTGTGAGAGAGCGTGCGTGCGTGTGTGTGTGAGAGAGAGCGTGCGTGTGTGTGTGTGTGAGAGAGAGCGTGCGTGCGTGTGTGTGAGAGTGTGCGTGTGTGTGTGTGAGAGTGCGTGCGTGTGTGTGTGTGTGTGTGTGAGAGAGCGTGAGTGTGTGTGTGTGTGGAGAGAGCGTGCTGTGTGTGTGGGATTGTTCTTTAGCAGTGTGTAAGTTGCTGAGTAAACAGCGCTGTACTAATGAAAGCTCCCTCGTCCTCGGGTGGGCAACAAACGAGCATAAAAGCTAATGAATCAGCCGCTTCCACTAACACAGGCCTGCTGTGGTGCACGAGGTGGACAGGTGGTCTTACCATCGCACTTCATGAACGACCATAAATAAACAAGCGCTAGATGATTAAGCCCTAATAATACGACGGCTGCTGTTCGGCGAAGTTAAGTAGGTGACGTTCTCAAAAACACCGCTAATTAATCCACAATGGGCCAGCGCTGTCCCAATTTCAAAGGCGTTTTTGGTAGCGAGGTTCGTTTGATGCTCATGGTGAGTGTTCGTTTTACCACCGGCGAATATCTCCGTTATTGTCAACCTGTGAGTTTTTAATGCCACTCGTTTGACTCGTTAACAAATTGCCAGGCCTAGTTTAACTTCACTGCAGAACTTTTCCGTGTGTTCCTGACCTAATTATGATCAAGCCATTGTTTCTTCGCGGCTCCAGATTTTTTGATGGGAAGTTGGCCCACTTGAGAATCGTACGCTCGCCCGAGGCGAGAGATGAAAGCCGCGCAGGAGAGCAGAAGTTTCCTCCGTGCGCCACGGAGACGCCATGTGTTCGTCTCCCACATTTGGTGACATTTTTAATTGTTGCCAAGCATCGATGCCCGGCGCTAATCCCAGAGATTTATTTACGTCAACGCTAAATAGAGGAGGTGTAAATATTTGAGGACCCTGTTGTCCCAAATTGTTTTTTTAATGACACTCTAATTATTTCTCAGATGTTATTTTTCTGGTGTTTATTGTGGACCTGGCGTGTGTGTCTGTGTGTGTTGTGTGTGTGTGTGTGTGTGTGTGTGTGGTGTGTGGTGTGTGTGTTTGTGTGTGTGTGCTGTTGTGTGTTGTTGTGTGTTGTGTTGTGTCTGTGTGTGTGTCTGTGTGTGTGTGCTGCGCGCGCGGTTTGCTGTGTGTGTGCGGTGTGTGTGTGTGTGTGTGAGCGGTTCATGTTTGCTGAGTGTTTTAGTGTTCAGGCTTGTCCTTCTGTTTCCTGCTTTTGTTCGTGTGTCAGCAGGAATTCATTCTTTATAGTCAACACGAAACGCTGTCTGTAACCCATTTTATTGACGTATTTGTGGGTGAAACGGGATATCGATTACTAATAAAAAAAGTTTTAAAGAAGACTTTTTAATACTAAGGGACATTTTTTTAACATGAATTAGAGTTATGGGCCAAAAGCAACATTATATCCATCTATGTTATATTAAAAGGTATTACATTTTATAAAAAAAAATATAATATAATAATTTTCTTTTTTTTTATTCACAATTATTTTAAATAAAAGATTATTATATTATTGTTTTTACATTCACAATGCAAAAATATAGCAAGAAATTAAATATGTAAATGTGTCCCTGCACCGCAAAACCAGTCATAAGGGTGAATGTATTAAAAATCTGAATAAATAATATTTCAATTGATGTATGGTTTGTTATGATAGGACAATATTTGAAAATCTGGAGGTGCAAAAAAGGCAAAATATTGAGAAAATTGCCTTTAAAGTTGTTCAAATTAAGTTCTTAGCAATGCATATTAATAATAAAAAATTACATTTGATATATTTATGGTAGGAAATGTACAAAATATCTTCATAGAACATCATCTTTACTTAATATCTTAATGATTTTTGGCAAAAAATGTATAATTTTGACCCATACAGTGTATTTTTGGCTAGCTGGCTGTGATATTGGAAATGAAGATATGCTTTAAGAGCATATTATATTTTCTTCTAGGGGTCAACCGATATGTGTTTTTCAGGGCCGATGCCGATACCGATTATTACAGATCAAGTAGACCGATAACCGATATTTTGAACCGATATACGTGTCTGGTGTAAAAATGAAAATGAATGCCAAAATTAATAATAACAAGAGCTCTGACAAAAAAACGTTCTTTAAATGCTTTTAAACATGTCTTTAATTCTGAAAACTGTTAATAACAACAACATTAAATAAACAGTAATATTAATAATATTAATAATAACATAAGTACAGAGATCACCCAGAAGCATTCTGTAAACATTTTGTAAAACTTAAAGTAAACGTATTTAGCGTATTGTGATTATTCTCAACAAAAGTTGTAATAATTGTTGTAGTTGTATTACGTATACAGTAATATATTCGTCTAAACCGAACTTATATTTTGACAGGTTGCCATGAGGACCTTTTAGGTTTCTGTAGCCTATGTATATATGATATGACGATCGTTTTACTCAAATGAAACGGTCAAATGCTCATGAAGTGACTCTCCGAGCAGTTCTGGGGATGTTGTTCATGTATTTATGTCCTCATTTAGTGAGACGGCAGACGCTGAAAACACCGCGAGCATCACGCGCTTCAGTATGTATGTGTGCAGTAAATGAAACCGCACGTCTGTGTCATTCATTAACAGAGATGCAGAACATGCAGGATTCATATTTAAAGTGTTTTTGCAGCTTAATATTTATAGATACTAGTCCATAGCGCGAGTCGATTTAAGTGTACTGACCTACTTTTGATTAATTCATCCAAACTTCGACACATTCCGTGACATTCCGCGTTATACGGTAAATTCCATTATATGACTGCATTCCGCGATTCCGCCCGCATTTTCCGCATCGCGGACATCATGGGTTATATTGAGGTGTTTTGCAACTTCAGTGTAGTGGATTGTGATTTATTGCAATCGTATTGTACCTTTGAGAGACAACTGATGCGTGATCACTGACGCAGCTCCAGTTAGCATGTGCTCTCGGTGTGAGACTGTCTTCAGTTTTCCGCGTTGATTGGTCGGACTCGTGACTCTCTACATATCAGATGAGCGGTGGGCGGAGATTGCTCTCAGAGATTGAGAGATCGCCTCACTCTCACAGTGTTGAGCTCAGACAGGCTGCATCGAGCCAAATAGTGCATTTAAACATTAAATAGTTTCACCTGTATTATTTATTCACCAATAAATAATGTCACCTGTAAATAGTATGTTTGTTTGCATAAAAAAAAAAAAATTCGGCAAATCTGTTTTTAAAATGGCCGATATCGGTAATCGGTAAAATGCTTAATATCGGCGCCGATAATCGGTCGACCCCTATTTTCTTCCATCCTTTTGTGATATGGGCCAAATCAAAGATAATCCCAATCAAATTTAGTCATTTCTGGTGTAAAGTTAAAAACAATAAGGCCAGATATGAATATGAGTGTGCTAAACAATGCATTAATAGCTATTTTGACCATGAGTTTATATTGTCTTAATTGGAAAGTAAATGCTTACACTCTTAAAAATAAAGCATCTTTGGCATGAATGGCTCCACGAAGAACCCAAGTTTAGTTTTCATCGGACGAAAGGTTTTTATAGTGTTTCTTTAGATTATTAACATGTTCTTATTAAGAAAATCATTGTTGTTTTAAGAGCTGATCATTGAAAGGTTCTTTAAAGAAACAAAAGTAGAGCTTCTGTGGTGAAAACCCCTATTTTTAAGAGCGTATTTCATGCTTTTCCATCATAACCGCTCGGTCTAGTTCAAGGTAAACCATGCTGCTTTATTTTCCTTCCCCTCTTCGCTCATGTTATTTTGACATGCACAACAACAGTAATTTTACACTCCACATAACTGCTGCTCTCGAGTCCAGGCCCAGTGCAGATTTAATTGCATTAATAATCCAATCATTGAGTGACATTGACCCTGCTCTTTCAGAGCGCCGGCCACGAGAACGCTGGAAATGCCAGAACAGTTAGAGCCAAAATGGAGGCCTTTTCTAGTTTAATAATGGCACATCTTGTTTAGAGTCCCGTGGCGTTGCATGAATAACGTCTCAGTGAAACGCTCGGCCGCGGCGCGTGAGGAAAATCAGGCCGGAGACTGTGTATTCAGCACACAGCCTTCACATTGCCCTCCTCCCATTGCATCCTTAATTAGTTTTCCACAAGCTGAATACAAGAACGAAACGGCTATATTTATCAGTAAATGCTTGTTTGTGGTTATGTGCATGGTGTCTGATAGATGCCACCGGTGCAGTACATCGTTCAGGGCTTGATTTTATATCCAAATCAATGCAATTGTATTTTTCTGGACTTGGTTGTAAATGCATCAGTTGCGTGTTCAAAACTGTATGCAGATGTGTGTAAGTCCAGCATGCATCACCAGAAAGAAGATCCAGTTATGACATTTTGATTTAAGAATTAAGAAATGAATCATGCATGGTTTAATTGCACAATAAAATCATGCATTTGAATTCTCATTGCATGCAAATGCACAGGAGAGCTTAATTTCAACATCTTGATAAGCAAATGATGCAAAGCTCAAAATGCACGGCTCATGCAGATGTTGAGTAAAACGAGATCAAAGCTTTTGCATTGCACAGAAGCATGTTTGTAATGTTTCTCTTGACTGGATCTATCTTTGTGGATTTATTTTAAGCAGAAATGAGTTTGGCTGTGTAGATGTTTGCTGTAGTGTCTCTGTGGAGGAACAGTGAAGCACAGATGCTGCTGATGCAAGCACTCACCAAAGGGAGCCGGATCATTAATACACATTATGCAAAATATGTATGTAATTTGTAAAATTAATATTGAACCGAAATAAAACTGCAGCATTAGTATTTCTTATTGAAGCTCCTTCTGGAGAAACACTCGCAGCGTTGGGATGTCTTTTTAACCTTGAATTGGGTGCTTACGGCGGGTTCGGAGGAGCAGGCAAAGAGAATTATATATTAAAAAAAGACTCTTAAATGCACCCAATTACAGCTGAAAGGCAAATGCATGTAAATATTTAATTGTGCATTATACAGTATTTTGAGTGGAGTGAGAATCAGACAGCAGGAGATGAAACTGAAAGTCTGGAGCACCAGAGGCGTTAATGTGGAGAAACACACCACCTAAATTAATACAATCAAATATGCAATACATATTCCAGTTGGAGCTGCTTCCCAGCTAACAGAACGTATGTTTTAGGAATTAGGGCTGCACAATTAATCCAATTTCTAATCATGATTACAATTACATAATCATTCAAAACAGCAATTAATCATTCAAAGTCTATTTGTTATTCTGTGAGCTTAAGTTGTGTTCTTTTCTTTTTACAAGTTATCTTAAGGGTTTTAATTTTATGCATATTTATACTTATTATTTTTTTTTTTTTGTGAATTTAGTATTTTGTCACGTCATTTACATTTTAGACCATAAGAAAAAAATTGGAAAATAACATTTTTGAAAAATTATATTTTAAATTAAATAATTATTTTAAATCATATTTTATTCATATTTTTTTCTATGTCCTCTGTAGAAGGATTTTATTTTTTTAAATCACCAATCAATTTTTTAATTGAAATAGCAAATTTGCAAGTGAAATTGCATTGCATGGATTTTTTGAATTCGTTAAATGAATGGAGAACATCGTGTTATTCCGTCGGTGGTGCTTGAGTACTTGATGAGGTCCGCTTTATTCCTTTGAGCCGCGTATCATATGCACACTAAAGTCAATTTCTGGGTATAAATAGAACGCCACATAGAAACAGAAACATGTGGTATTGATACATACTTTCTTAATGTACGATATAAAGTAGCATAGGTGTTTTTTTAAGACAATCATATGCCTTTAGTTTGACAGCCCTGGATTAGATGATGGTAATTTAACTCTGCTACAGTTACTACTGCCAGCTGATAGAAATAATTGTAATTACTTATGTATGTTTCCATTTTGAGCTAATTCGCTACACATTAAAATATGCAATATATATTCCAGTTTGAGTTGCAATAATTCTATAAATGTTTAAAATTCCAAGTTTTTAAAATGTTCTAAAAATCTTCAGTTTGTGAACGTTAAGGGAACATTCCATTTTATGTCCTCTAAACTTTATGAAACAAGAAGTAACATAAAAAAAAACATTAGATAAGTGTCCCAATAAATGCTTTTTTTATGTAGGGACAATTATGTAGGGAATTGTGTATTTGCGCTACCCTTTTGAGAGCATTATTATTATTATTAAAGACCAGATAACTTTTAACATTTTTGTGTTACTAGAATAGGGCTGCAACTAATGATTATTCTTATTGTCGACTAATCTATCGATTATTTTTCAATTAATCTATTTATTTGGTAGCTCTCAAAGCTCTCTCGCGCGTCGATCGCACCAAACACGCTCTCGGCACCAGGGCTCTAACGGCAGCTCCGGTGGATCTTAAGATGAATGCGAATCATTTCTCCGTCTCTGAGAGTGCATTAAACCCGTCATGATTATATCGGCAACTCGATGTCGCGTGCTGTTCCGTTCATTCAGCGCAGCTTTGAATGCGGAGGTGAATCCTGACAATGTAAAGGAGTCCGTTCGGCTATATATATGCGGTTCTGACGGTCGTTTAATAACAGAATGCTCTATGAACGCTCTGTGAAGTGATGCCATACTAGCCTTTACCTTCTGCTCTAAAGTCTTGATTGTGTTAAACATGGCAGAAAAACAGTCTTAAGTAGGGATAACTGCAGGCTCGCGCAATGAGCGTGGCTAAAGGACGCATCGACGCACTAAATGCTAATCAACGTATTTTTATAGTCGACGTAATCGATGACGTCGATGAATCGCTGCAGCCCTACACTAGAAGATCGTTTGCTCGTTGAGTTATGAAAACATTTCTGAAAATTCATAACATTTTAAAATGTCTAGTGTTTTTTTTTTTTTTTTTTTGGAAGTGTTTTTTCTTGGTTAGACGAATTTCAAAGGAAAAGTGCATTTAATAATTTTATAAACATTATGGGAATGCTACTGATGAATGTTTTCTGAGCATTAAAAAAACGCTAGACGAACATCCAACAGATGTGAAAAAAACGGTAAAAATGTTTTTATGCTAATGTTTTGAAAACATGTGAATAAATGTTTTATTGACTGCGAGATTGTTTGGGAGATTCTTACCAGAAGTCACAGAAAGCATGGTTTGCACATTTACTGGGCCTGATTTTCTTGTCTGCCTGTTTTTGGGTCACTGTCACTGTTCTCCGAGCTGGAAGGATATATGGATTTATGAAGCGCCCCAGGACATGGTCCGCTCCTTAACACCTCATATTTCATCTGCTCTTGATGGATGAAAGCCTGTATGTATGTCATCCATTTATACGAGGAGGGACGTTTTCAAGAAACGGGAGGGGAGTCTCTTGTGGCGTGGGCAAAGTTAAGTGAGGTTAAGATCTCTCTTCAAAATTAGAGCAGCTGAGCTTTTTAGGGGCTAAACGTGTTACCAGGAGGAGAGCGAACCGCAGCGGGCGGCCTTTAAGATGATATCTTTATAAAAGCGCTTCGAGTTAACCAGAGGTTTCCGGCTGTCGTCTGTTCAGGGTTTGTGTGGCTCAGTGTTCAGGTACGAAGAAGGGTAAATATCAGACCAACCTTTAAAGCAACATGAACCCACTTCTGCAACCCATTCTGCTTTTATAATGTGACGTATTTTCAAGTGAAACGCGATACTCGAGTCCAACAATGCAGGGTGGGAGCTGATTTTAGCTACACACACTCTCTCTCTCTCTCTCTCTCACACACACACACACACACACACACACACACACACACACACACACACACACACACACACACACACCTCTCTCGCACACACTCTCTCGCACACACTCTCTCGCACACACAAATGCCAACATTGGTTAAATTCTGTTATGATTGTCTCAGGATGACTTTCATCTTTTCAACACAAAATAAATATATTTTGAAGAGCGTTGACAGCTAAACAACACTGGATCCCGTTTACGTCCACTGTATGAACAAAAAAACATTAAGTCAATTTGAATTAATTCATATAACGCGCTATTTCAAAGCAGCTTTACAGAAAATCATGGTTAATATTTTATAATGTATTCATGCCTTATAAGTGCATTTAGCAGATCATATGTGGACAATAATACACTTTATAATTTGTGACAATGCAAGAAATCAAGCTGTGCAGTATATATCGTTTTATGTGTGCAATGTATGCGGATGAGGTTGGACGTACTCTGTATAGAAATATAATAGAATTATATGTACTTTCAAATTATAATGTTCTTTTGTTTTATACAGAAGAAGAAAGGATTGAGAGATATGAGGATGAGTAAATAAAGAAATAATAATTATTTTTATGTGGACGATCCGTTTAAGACTGTTTAATTTGTGGTTGAAGGAGAAGCAAGTTTTTACATTTTGATGAAACAAAAATGGACAAATTAACAATAAAAGTATTTAAAATATGATGACTTTGAAGCCTTCTCCAGCTAATAAAACAGTTTTTACATTTGTGTAAATGTTCTCTGAACATTCAAAATGTTTCGTTTTTAAATGTTTTAAAAATCTTTAAATGTTATGGAAACGTTAAATTGTATCATTTTAAACAATCCCGATAAATTGTATCATCATCGTAATGTTACATTTAACGTTCTCGGAATGTTTGGATACATTTAAAAATGTTTCAGGAAGAAAATCACAATGTATAAATATCGCTTTTGTGCTAGCGTTTTGAGAACATTATTAATAACCAGATAACTGAATGAATTTTCTGTTTATGTTACTGGAAGACCGTTAGCTATTATCTGGGCCGGTTTAGCTCAGTTTAACGCCATCTTCCACTGTTTTAGTCATGTGTTTCCATGCTGTAGATGAATCTTGTTGTTTCAGAACCTTAGTTAGTTAGTTAGTCTTTAGTTAGATTAGCGCAGCATGGATGTTTCTCTGCTCCTCCCAGTGGAGCAAATAATTAGTTTCAGTGTTTCCCCCTCCAAAGGAGCGCAGGGTTGGTCTAGCAGCTCCGTTCGGTCCGCTGTCGCAGTACCGTAATGCTTCAGAAGTCTAGTAGCGGAGCCAGCAGCATGAAATGAGCCCCTCCACAATGATAAACGAGGCAAAGCTCTACTGGGGAAATCCAATAGATGCCAAATTAACCAAATCCCTGTTTAGATCAGTGAAGAAAGGAAACTTCTTCTGTGTGCCGACTTCTTGCCCAAACTTCTCCTCCTAATACTCAGCGTCCCAGAGCGGAGACAAAAACCCGAAGCGTATCGCACAGAAAGCAGGCCACTTTGTTTGCTCGTGGAGTTGAAGACGAGCAGAAGTGACACAGAACTGGCAGCAAGAGGCTGTCGCTCTCCCTTTAGGAGCTTTAAACCGAGACTCACGCTTGTTCTGCTGTCAGGTGACGAGACGCAGAGATGCTGTGCGAGATAAAGACGACTGAGGGTCAGATAAGAGCCGCGGGTCTGTCCGCAGGCGCTGCATTAACAGCCACAGACCCCAAAGCCGCCTCCGAGGCCTGAACCCACACAACACCCGCTCGAGTCTGAGCGATCGTGTCTGAGATCAGCTGCCAGCATTTTTCACTAAAATGTCAAGAATATTTTGTGGTATGAATATCTGAACATGCAATAGCTGCATCAAAATAAAAATCAGACCCTCAGCTTTACAAAAAAACGGTTTTATTCTAGCTTCAAGCATTGTTGTTTTTATTATCAACATTTGAAT
>CM049836.1:27004149-27051649 GCA_027422435.1 Schizopygopsis pylzovi | reverse complement strand
GTTATTCGGTTTTACTGATCGCAGTATTTAGTTAAGTCTGCAGTCTGTTTAATTAAGAAAGACAATCTGAGGTACATCATTTGTTTCTGTATCAACATACAGTTATAATTATATTCCTGCAGGACTTAAAATAGGCCTGGTTTCACAGACAGGGCTTAAACTAAGCCAGGATTAGGACATTTAAGTCATTTTAATAAATGTGCCTTAGAAAAAAAACATTACTTATCTTGAGACAAAACAAATAAATCATATTTGAAGATATCAGTGCAAGTTTCTCTCAGTTGATACGGCTCAGACTTACAAAATAGTAATTGTGCTCAAATTAGGCACCTGTGGACCTGCAAATATGAAAAGGGATTATTTTAAGGGATTATATGTTTATTTTAACGTGCGTTTTGCATTTAGAGGCAGGTATTTCCTATGAGCCCATGATGGTAATTAGCGGTACAGCGACGTGATGTTTACGTCTCGGGCCGGTGTAACGTCTGCATATAATCCCGAGTCTAACTGCAATCTCCAGATGCAGCAGTGCAAATAATGAGGGCATATGTTTACCTCCAGCTCCTCTCTCCCGGGGAGATGGATTAACTTGAAGCCGGTTGGTTTGTTGTCAGATTCTTAAGTGTTGCTCCGTCGCCCGGCCCCTGCGGAGGGTTTACTCACTGGAACCGAACAGGGAAGGTCTCTCGGAGCTAATCGAGTCCAGACACGGGCTCTTCCGCGCCGCTTTTAGACACCGGAGGGGCCGTGATAGCAAACAGCGGGACGCGTGGAAGGAGAAATGCTGCGTGCATACAAACAAACAAACCCTGAACAGACTCGCTCCTGCGTCGAGAAGTTAATGCATTCAGAACAACTGACCCGAAATCACAGACAGATTCCTCTTCACTGTTATAGGAAATTAATCCGCTTTAATGCTCTGTTTGTGTTGGTTTTTAATGCGACCCTGGAGCACAGTGTACATTTTATGAAATTGAGATTTGTGCATCATCTGAAAGCTGAATAAATCATCTTTCCATTGATGTATGCTGCTTATGACTGCGTCTGTGCTGCAGGGACACATACGGTCCTTTGAGTTTAGAGCGACCAGTCTTTTGTCAGAGATTTGATGGTGTGTATATGCACACTTATATTATTGTATATTGCATTTCATACAAAACTGAAGTATTGTAATTGCTGAAACAGTATAGTATACGCTGTTTTGGGAGAAGGGAAAATTAAATACGGGCTCGGGTCGGTAACGCTGATTAGCTGTCGGACACGGGTCGGGCTAGAGCCTATATTTTAGGCCCGTGCAGGGCTCTACTCTGAAGCGCTGTCTTCTTCTCTTGGATGAGTTACAGTCGTGCACTACAGCGCCACGCTGGTCAAACCGCAGTATTGCAGGCTCCTACATTTACGTCATATGAGATCAAATGGCTACTTAATATTTGTTGACACTTATTTTTATGTTGACTAATTGTTTCAGCTCTACTCCATCATAATAATGATACATACATATGTGATTGCATACATAAATATCACTTAATTACAACTCTAAGAAATTTAACAGGCAGTATTATTCTGGGATTTTTCACTTATTCAGACTTTTTTTTAGATTATTTGATTTTCTTCAAATTTTTAGTTCTGTTCTCGTAATTTCATATTTGATTTTCAAGTTTGCTACCTGGATACAAATTAAAATCATTGATTTGAAACCATTCTCTGTTCAATTCTGAGTATTGCACAACCCCGATAGATGCCACGAAACTTGCTTAGTTTTTGCTTCTGTATCCATGAGATCAAGCTCCTGTCACTTCCTGAACAAAGCCTGACTGTAACCGCATGGATGGATGTGCTATTATCTCCGGCTTAAGCTGAAGCTTTAATGAAACCGTGACACGGCTAATTGCTGTAAAGGAGGTTGCATGTGTGTTTTGTGTCTGTGGGGTTTGTCTGGGTCTGTCAGCAGTCAATGTTCCCTAAACCTGCGTGTTTGGCGGTCCGGATCTCCTCCTGTGGGCCGGACCCGATGTCATCCCGTCATGGAGGAATCCATTTCCATGGGCCCGGTCTCTCTGACACCTAAATTGCACAGAGGGCGAAGCGTGACAGACGCGGAGCTCACCAGTTAGTGTTCAAAATGCCACGGCGCACGACGAACCCTCATCAGTGCGGAGCTTTCACGTCAGTACGCCAGCGACAGGCCTGTGATTATAAAGGGACATTTAGAGCTCTTGTGTTCCTGAGATCTGCGTTTCAGGCCTCACGTGTCTATATGTGTGTGTTTGGCCACATGGCGCTGATTACTGAACACACAGCTGTTTATCCTCATGAAAATCACTCGTCAGCACTTTTACACAGAGACCCTGAAGCCCAGGACAGACTGGGAAGCTGATCTTTCTAGTAGCTGTTATTATAGGATCAGTATATGTGAGATTACAGGCAGTGACAACAGAGCACAATAGACACATATACTAGTGTCCCAACAAGTTATTAGTATAGTATAGGTGTCCCGCATATACTAGTGTCCCAACAAGTTATTAGTATAGTATAGGTGTCCCGCATATACTAGTGTCCCAACAAGTTATTAGTATAGTATAGGTGTCCCGCATATACTAGTGTCCCAACAAGTTATTAGTATAGTATAGGTGTCCCACATATACTAGTGTCCCAACAAGTTATTAGTATAGTATAGGTGTCCCGCATATACTAGTGTCCCAACAAGTTATTAGTATAGTTATTAGTATAGTATAGGTGTCCCGCATATACTAGTGTCCCAACAAGTTATTAGTATAGTTATTAGTATAGTATAGGTGTCCCGCATATACTAGTGTCCCAACAAGTTATTAGTATAGTTATTAGTATAGTATAGGTGTCCCACATATACTAGTGTCCCAACAAGTTATTAGTATAGTTATTAGTATAGTATAGGTGTCCCACATATACTAGTGTCCCAACAAGTTATTAGTATAGTTATTAGTATAGTATAGGTGTCCCGCATATACTAGTGTCCCAACAAGTTATTAGTATAGTATAGGTGTCCCGCATATACTAGTGTCCCAACAAGTTATTAGTATAGTATAGGTGTCCCGCATATACTAGTGTCCCAACAAGTTATTAGTATAGTATTAGTATAGTATAGGTGTCCCGCATATACTAGTGTCCCAACAAGTTATTAGTTATTAGTATAGTATAGGTGTCCCGCATATACTAGTGTCCCAACAAGTTTATTAGTATTAGTATAGTATAGGTGTCCCGCATATACTAGTGTCCCAACAAGTTATTAGTATAGTATAGGTGTCCCGCATATACTAGTGTCCCAACAAGTTATTAGTATTAGTAATAGGTGTCCCGCATATACTAGTGTCCCAACAAGTTATTAGTATAGTATAGGTGTCCCGCATATACTAGTGTCCCAACAAGTTATTAGTATAGTATAGGTGTCCCGCATATACTAGTGTCCCAACAAGTTATTAGTATAGTATAGGTGTCCCGCATATACTAGTGTCCCAACAAGTTATTAGTATAGTATAGGTGTCCCGCATATACTAGTGTCCCAACAAGTTATTAGTATAGTTATTAGTATAGTATAGGTGTCCCGCATATACTAGTGTCCCAACAAGTTATTAGTATAGTTATTAGTATAGTATAGGTGTCCCGCATATACTAGTGTCCCAACAAGTTATTAGTATAGTTATTAGTATAGTATAGGTGTCCCACATATACTAGTGTCCCAACAAGTTATTAGTATAGTTATTAGTATAGTATAGGTGTCCCGCATATACTAGTGTCCCAACAAGTTATTAGTATAGTTATTAGTATAGTATAGGTGTCCCGCATATACTAGTGTCCCAACAAGTTTATTAGTATAGTATAGGTGTCCCGCATATACTAGTGTCCCAACAAAAGTTATTAGTATAGTATAGGTGTCCCGCATATACTAGTGTCCCAACAAGTTATTATATAGTTATTAGTATAGTATAGGTGTCCCGCATATACTAGTGTCCCAACAAGTTATTAGTATAGTTATTAGTATAGTATAGGTGTCCCACATATACTAGTGTCCCAACAAGTTATTAGTATAGTTATTAGTATAGTATAGGTGTCCCGCATATACTAGTGTCCCAACAAGTTATTAGTATAGTTATTAGTATAGTATAGGTGTCCCGCATATACTAGTGTCCCAACAAGTTATTAGTATAGTTATTAGTATAGTATAGGTGTCCCGCATATACTAGTGTCCCAACAAGTTATTAGTATAGTATAGGTGTCCCGCATATACTAGTGTCCCAACAAGTTATTAGTATAGAATAGGTGTCCCGCATATACTAGTGTCCCAACAAGTTATTAGTATAGTATAGGTGTCCCGCATATACTAGTGTCCCAACAAGTTATTAGTATAGTATAGGTGTCCCACATATACTAGTGTCCCAACGTTATAGTTATTAGTATAGTATAGGTGTCCCGCATATACTAGTGTCCCAACAAGTTATTAGTATAGTATAGGTGTCCCGCATATACTAGTGTCCCAACAAGTTATTAGTATAGTTATTAGTATAGTATAGGTGTCCCGCATATACTAGTGTCCCAACAAGTTATTAGTATAGTTATTAGTATAGTATAGGTGTCCCGCATATACTAGTGTCCCAACAAGTTATTAGTATAGTTATTAGTATAGTATAGGTGTCCCACATATACTGGTGTCCCAACAAGTTATGGCTTTGGCTTTAGTCTGAATACATTTCCATTTATGCATTTAGCAGACGCTTTTATCCGAAGTGACTTACAGTGCATTCAGGCTATACATTATGTCAGTACATGTGTTCCCTGAGAATCGAACCCACAACCTTTGCGCTGCTAACGCAATGCTCTACCACTGAGCCACAGAAATCACTAAATGAATAATAAATGTTCTTCAGTAGTTCTTTAATGCGATCATTACATTTGTAACAACTGCAGTCTAATTAAATAAATATAGACTCTGTGCTGAAATATTTTTTTGTGGGCAAAAATTCACAGCATTTGACAAGATTTTGTAATGGAGAACGTATTAAAAGCTTTTAATTTTAGTTAAAATAGAGTTTAAGATTAAGAGAAAACTCTTTGCTAAAAACTTTTACCGCTACTTAGGATAACCCTTAGTGGTAAGATAAAATGTTTTGTGTATACGGCCCTTGTTATAATGAATGTAAACTGATATGATACGAGATTTAGTCCACGGCTGTAGTTCGAGGCGGCGCAGTGATTCACTTGGGACTAGACCTTTGTGAGCGACGGTAAGCAGGCGCAGGACTTCGGTGGATGCTTCGGGCCGGGTGTGACCTTCTCTCTGCTGGAGAGCTGTGGGAATATCACTCCTCCGCCACCGCACTGGATCACGTCTCCATCGGGGAGACGGCGCGGCAGCGCTGACCTTTCACAGACATTTGCCTCTGTGTGTGTTTCAGTGGCACGCTGCCAAACCACCTGCTGCGTGTTTCTCTGTGTCGGGACCCTTCGGACCCCCTCCGCAGCCTCTGATCTTTTCACGCAGGCCTCGGATCCGTCATCTGTGAACGTTTGCCTCGGGTTCCCAGCCGCTCGTGTGAATGTGTGATGCATGATGCCGTCTTCTGCTTGTCTCACTCACAGTGTCCAGCTTGGACAGCGATGAAGCCCAGCCAAAAGAAACACAGTTGAACGATTTTCAGTATTTTCTTAGTAAATCCATAAAAACCTTTCACTCTGTCAACAAAATCAAACAAAAACCTGACTTTTACCCAAAGTTCAGATTTGTGCTTGGGAATGTATGCAAATTAGTGCGTATTTGATTTAGATAATGTCACATTTGCATATTTAAACACAACATTTTAGAAAATACAAAATGTTTATTTTGTATTTATACTGATACAAATATTTAGAATAACATACTGATAAAAAAGTACTGTGTGTGTGAGAGAGTGTGTGTGTGTGTGTGTGTGTGAGAGAGAGAGTGTGTGAGAGAGTGTGTGTGTGTGTGTGTGAGCGAGAGTGTGTGAGTGAGAGGGTGTGTGTGTGTGTGTGTGTGTGTGTGTGTGTGTGTGTGAGAGAGAGTGTGTGTGTGTGTGAGAGAGAGTGTGTGAGCGAGAGAGTGTTTGTGAGAGAGTGAGAGAGTGTGTGTGTGTGTGTGAGAGAGTGTTTGTGTGTGTGTGTGTGAGAGAGTGTGTGTGTGTGAGCGAGGGTGAGTGTGTGTGTGTGAGAGAGAGTGTGTGTGTGAGTGTGTGTGTGTAAGTCGCTTTGGATAAAAATACATAATTGTAAATGTTTTCAGTTCGTAATGTAATCAATCATCTAGGGTAGTATGGTGATATCTATTAGTTAAATGTGTTACCTGTAGTGTATTGACTGAATTACTACCCAAACACTGTCAGGAACGGCCAAATCTCAGCTCTGATCTTAATTAACTCTCCAGAAACACCAATCTTGAATCTGTTGCAGTTCCCACAGGGATTTCTTTTGATGCATCGCTGATCGCTCCAATTATATTTGCGTCTGATGCATCGGAAAACCTTTGAAACTGACCTGATTTCTGTGAGCTGGAACACTACATTGGAAAACAAGCAAGAGAGAACTCTTAAACACATAATCACATAATCACAAGACACACACGTTTCTGTGTAACGTATGTTATATCCATTAAGAGTGCTTTCAGGTTTGCTTTAAATAAATACAAAATTATAGCATTTCTTTTGTAGGAACAAAAAGTAGGGTATAAACTTATTAATAAAAACTATATAAACATATTTTTTTTAAATAACAAAAAGGACTATAATACACAACTAAATGTTTTTATACCTTTTAAAAATATTTTAATTTTATTTATTTTAGCTAGATGCCAACATTTCTTATTTTCATTTAGTTTAACTTAAGCTAAAAAAAATTAATAATAAATGACAAAAACATAACAAAATTGCAAAAATTAACTAAAGTAAAAATATATAAGTTGAAATATGAATAAAATAATAGTAAGAATGAAAGCTCAAGACACAATTAGGACTTCTCAAGTTTAGAGGAAATTTTAAAATGTAAGTGGAATTAAAACATTAATTAAAAGTATGTAAAAAATTACAATTATTTGATTTCAGATAGTTGTCAAGGCAGCATTTCTCATCTTTATGTGGTTTAACTTGATGAAAAAAGAACTAAAAATGACAAAATTACTAAAATATTAACTAAAATTAAAATATATTTAAAAAACGGATAACATATTAATAAAAAGGATCATGAAAATGCCTAATTAAATTTTTAAAATAGGCTATAAAGATAAAAACGAATCTAAAATGATGCAAACTAATAGTATCTCGTGATACTAAAAGAAGAAGCAGTAAACTAGGAGTCCGAGCTCAAGACACAGAGGTGGTTTCTCTCCGAGTCACAAACTTCCCGTCTGGGGAGCTGTCGGGCTTTCACTGGGCCTCACATTGAGATGCTGAATGTTAAACGAGAAGCTTGGGGCTGTCAAGCGCCTGCTACTTCAATTTAAGTTCATTTAGTCTGAGCCGTTAATAATGAATGAACAAGCTGAAGTCAATTGTGCTGGTTCATTTGTTGCCCTATTGATTACAGCGCTCACATTTAGAGTGATAAAAGTTGATCATGAGAGAGTGCCTAGTGTAAGTGTGTGTGTAGAAGAGTGAGTGTGTGTGTGATGTGAGACGAGTCTAAAATGATGCAATAATAGTTCTCGTGTACTAAAAGAAGAAGCATGTAACTGAGGAGAGAGTCAAGACACAGGTGTGTGTTTTGTGAGAGAACTGTTGGGAGAGTGTGTGTTGTCATGTGTGTCTGTGGTGTGAATGTTGGAGTTGGTGTGGTGTTTTTGTTTTTGTTGGGTGTTGTGAATGCGTGGTCATTGTGCTGTGTTAGTGTTGTATGATTGGTGTTAAGTGTGTGTGTGTGATGTGTGTGTGTGTGTGAGTGAGTGAGTGATGAGAGTATGTGTGTGTGTGAGAGAGGGGTTGAGAGAGAGATGTGTGTGTGTGAGAGAATGTGTGTGTTTGTGTGAGTGAGAGTGTGTAGAGAGTGTGTGTGTGTGTGTCTGTGAGAGAGAGAGGTGTGTGTGTGTGTGTGTGAGAGAGAGAGGTGAGTGTGTGTGTGTGTGGTGTGTGTGTGTGTGAGAGAGAGTGTGTGTGTGTGGTGTGAGAGAGAGAGCGTGGTGTGTGTGTGTGTGTGAGAGAGAGAGAGAGAGGTGTGGTTTGTTTGTGTGTGAGTGAGAGAGAGTGTGTGTGTGTGTGTGTAAGTGAGAGATGAGTGTGTGTGTGTGTGGTGATGTGTGTGTGTGTGTGAGAGAATGTTTGTGTGAGTGTGATGTGTGTGTGTGAGAGAGAGAGTGTGTGTGTGTGTCGTGTCGAGAGAAAGCTGTGTGTGTGTGTGAGAGAGAGGAGTGAGTGTGTGTGGAGAGAGTGAGTGTGTGTGTGTGTGTGTGTGTAGAGAGAGAGGTGTGGTGTGTGTGTGTGGTGAGAGAGAGAGAGTGTGTGTGTGTGATGATGTGTGTGTGAGAGAGAGTGTGTGTGTGTGTGGTGGTGTGAGAGAGTGTGTGGTGTGTGTGTGTGTGTGTGTGTGTGTGTGTGAGTGAGAGATGTGTGTGTCGTGTGTGTGTGTGTCTGTGTGTGTGTGTGTGAGTGTTCTCGAGGTGAAGGATTTCATCATTTCTTCTCCTCCTGGGAAGGATTGCTTCAGCTCGACCGGGGAGGTTTGCTGTCCGTGTCCCGTTGGGATCTTGGCTTTAACATCCGTTTTTAATAAAGCTCGGTGAGGAAAGCTCCAAGTCAGCAGTGCTGCAGGACTCTCAGTGTTCAGGAACTGTGTGTATTTCACTATTGTGAGTTACTGCCGGTCGTGATGCTGTAGGAGGCGTTTTCTAGTAAATATAGGTGTTCCTCCCAGTTTTACTGCTATTGTGAGAACATTGTACGTTTGGTTTTAAATAGAGCACATGTAAAGGCGTCTTTGTAGGGCTAGTGTTGATCAAACCTGTTAAAAACATCCCTGCAGTGTTTGTGCTCCAGCACCAATCTTCAAATCGGGTTTTTCAAAATATTTTTTTTCCCGTTTAAGTTTTTCTAGACTCTGGGTTGCATTTTAATGGTTGAATAAAATTGTAATAATCAAAAATAAATTATACAATTTAACCATTATTAAAAGATTAAAATGTAAAATTTTAAGGCCATATTAATTTTTATTTTTCCCATATTCTGCTTTTTCCATTTAAATTTTAATTGTTTAATTAAATTTTAGTAATCAAAAAGCATGTCTATTTAATTTAAATCCTAAAATGTATACAAATTAACAACAATTTATTAAATATTTAACAAAAAAATATTTTTGGGGCACTATGAAATCTGTTTCACTGTTTAAATTAAATTGTAATAATCAAAAAGCAATGCTAATTAATTTAAATCATGAGACTAATACAATTTAACAAAACTTTATTAAATCTGCCTTATGAAATATGGTTTATTTTTTCCTAAATTCCATTTTATTTACCCCCCCCCCCCCCCCAAAAAAATGAATTCCGTATCCATATAAAATACATTTTCTAGATTATGTTTTAATGGTTCAATTCAGTTTTAATAATAAAAACACGTAACATCAATTTAATCCATAAAACGGTAACAATATTCAACTGTTAGTTTTTCTGAATGTATGATTTATATTTACATCACAAATGTATTCTGAAAATTATCAAAAATTGTGTTAATCAAAGGAAGGCGTTAACAAATTAAAATATTTTTTTTAAAGCATAAACACTTGTATTTATTTTTTGGCAAATAAAGCGCTGCATAACAGAGATGCTTTGTTAAAACTAAGACACGGAATAAAAAATTAGTTATAATAGTAATAATATTTCAATTATTATTATGACTTCTACTTTGAGAAGTGCATTCTCACGTACAATAGTAATTAATTAATGTCATAATTTCTTAAAGTTAAAGCAAGCTTATATTTGATCAGTTTGTAGTGAAGACTTGAGTTTTTGTGATTCAGTTCATATTTTCTGCATCACCCTACATCCACTTGTCATTTTTCCAGAAATGCAAATATGAAATCATATTCAGAATGCTCCAGAATTCATGCAGCGTGCGTGATATAACTCACACGCCGTTATTTGGTCATCTTTAGTGCACTTTCAAGCGTTCGGAGCCATTAGGAAAGGCTGTTAGGAGTCTGCACGGTCCCTGTTTAGAGCACATGATATGGAAATGCTCTGTTTGAATAATCATCTGCTATTCACTCGTCCTCCGGCTGCATTGAACGCGGGGCAGGATTAGATGCTTTCAGACGGATGCTGGTGTATTATCTGACATCAGGAAAGCAATTACCAGAAACTCTCGATTAATATCATCACTGAGGCGCAGATGGAAGTTTATTGTGTGTTCTTCAAGGGAAGCTTGCTGTGGTTTACAGATTAAGACATCGAGTCTGCTCTGCTTATCCTCTCCTGCATCTTTGTGTTTATGATATGCCATAATCCACGAGCCTCGGATGATTGACAGGTGGCAGACGTGAGGTCAGGAGGGGATTGTGGTGTCCAGATTTAGGGATGAATCTCACGAAATCCATCAAGAAAATGTCCAGGTCACATACGCACATTAAGATATTTGCAAGAAATTATATTTTGCATTTATAGTTTTTATGCCCGTTAAGATTGTTTTGCACTGTGCTACATTATATGTGATTGAAAATTAAATGCATTTGAAAAATGTATGCAATATATGTATTACAATGTTATAAAAGTACATTTAATACAAATAAATAATTTACTATTTGTGCATAATAAATTGTCAATAAAAAAAAAATCCTAGGTCATAAAATATAAATATGATATAATTTTTATTGGTTGTATATTTGAATTTTTATTATTATTTAGACTTTTTTTGTTGCATTTCTTCCAAATATTTTGTTTTTGCATGAAACCTTAATGACCATTATTTTGAGATTATGTTTTATAGCAATTAAGCCCTCCAGTTCTCATAACAATATACTTCTCAGTGTTTTAATATTAAAAAAGTATGATATATTATTTAAATTGTTGTGCTGAAAAGAAACAAATATATTTATTTACATACACGTTTTCCATGACAATTTTCTTCATATTATGCAATATATGTATTACAATGTTATAAAAGTAAATTTTAATACAAATAAATAATTTACTATTTATGCATAATAAATTGTCAATAAAAAAAATCCTAGGTCATAAAATAGACTTGTTTTTTAAAGCAAAATATTTTTTTTTTATTGGTTGTATATTTGAATTTTGATTATTATTTAGACTTTTTTTGTTGCATTTTTTTGCAAATATTTAGTTTTTGCATGAAGCCTTAATGACCATTGTTTTGAGATTATGTTTTATAGCAATTAAGCCCTCCAGTTCTCATAACAATAAAATTCTCAGTATTTTAATATTACAAAATTATGATATATTATTTAAATTGTTGTGCTGAAAAGAAACATATATATTTATTAACTTACACTGTTTCCATTTTAAATTTTCTTTGCATTATTTATTTATTTATTGTATTTCTGAGGGTGAAATATGACCTGGACATGTTCTAGTCAGATTTCTTTTTAATAAAAGCATAATTAATTAATTTAATTGTGGGTGAAATGACCTGGCCTCATCAAACCTGAGAAAAGTTAGCGGTCTCTTAACTCTAGTGTTTGCTTGGAGCAGTCTCGGTGGCGTTTGATATGAACTCGTGACGTGATCGTGTCTGTAATCTCCAGCGGCGGCGTATTAAATATGAAAGACATGTCCGGAGGAGCTGAAGGTATTGACGGTGATCGGAGATAAAGCGGGTTCGGTGGAGGAGCCTCAGGAGCTTGTTATGAGTGTGAAGGTTTCTGCAGACTCTGACACGGCCCCGGGGCCCGAGTGGGGGGGTACATCAGTGTGATGGGGGGGTAAAGGTTGCTGCGTTTCTGTGACAGTGACGGATCCGAGCAGACAAGCGGCGCATGGAGGGACCGAACACCTCCGCTGGGCACTCGCTGCCATTTAACGCCTGACATTTCTATCCTCCGTCCGTCCTCCGTACGGTCGTTTACGCTCCAGCGATCCTGTCTGCATATGAACAATACATATTAATAACTCAAATCATGCTCTTCTATTGTGCACTCCCGTTCATCTCAATCAGACCGCAGTTGGGTTATTTTGATTAGGTTAAAAAACACAGCTAACGAACACAATACAAACATGATATTATAATAAAAACATGTTTTTGAAATTTAATAAACTCTTAATTTATATGCAAGAAAAAATAAACAGTTGGCTTTGTTTGAAACTGTAACTTAACACAGTTTATATTGAGTTATTATAATAGTAATAATAATAATAATAATAATATTTTGATAGAATTCGCTTGATTATATTTATTGTATATTGTGTTGTAAATATATAATTATATAATTTTATTTTAATTGTTGATATTTCTCATTCAGTGCAAAGTCAAACATTTATAAACAAAATAATTAGAATAAAATAAAAACATGAAATAAACTAAATATAAAAACAAATCAAGATAAAAATAATATATGTAATATTATTTGTAATTTTATCTTTTAATGGTTTGTTCGAAAAATAAACAGTTGGCTTTGTTAGGGTTAAAAACTAACTTAATTAGGTTTAAACGAGTATAATCATCATTAGCATCATTACTCCAGTCGTCAGTGTCACATGATCTTCAGAAATCATAATAATATGCTGATTTATGATCAAGAAACTTTTCTGATTATTATCAATGTTGAAAACATTAATATTTTTGTGGAAACTGATGCATTTAATTTTTTAGGCTTCACAGATGAATAAAAGTTCAAAAGAGCAGCATTTATTTGCAATAGAATTCATTTCTAACATTATAAAAGTCTTGCACTTTTGTGTCAATGATGAGTATTTGCGTTCTCATATAGAGTGGCAGTGTGCAATATTAATGCATGTAAATGTCCCGGTGTTCAGGTGTATCTCGGCTCACAGCGAGGGTCAGTTACACAGCAGAAGCCCTTTATTTCTGCTCTAATAACGGCGTATGGAATCCATAAACACTAGAGCGTGCATGAAATATTAAAGTTCTGCGGTGTAAATTTGTCCTCATGAAATACTCGGCGTCTGACGCGGGGTCGGCGTGTTCCCTGCGCTCGCTGTCGTCTGGCGTGTTTGTCCAGAGCGAGTGGAGAAGATCTGCTGGACGGCCTCTGGAGCGTCTGACATTCAGAGTCTTCCTCGCTTCTCCTCCTTCATCCCTCGCTCTTCACCTCCGCTTCAGTCCTCCTCGCTTCTCCTCCTTCATCCCTCGTTCTTCACCTCCGCTTCAGTCGTCCTCGCTTCTCCTCCTTCATCCCTCGTTCTTCTCCTCCGCTTCAGTCGTCCTCGCTTCTCCTCCTTCATCCCTCGCTCTTCACCTCCGCTTCAGTCTTCCTCGCTTCTCCTCGCTCTTCACCTCCGCTTCAGTCTTCCTCGCTTCTCCTCCTTCATCCCTCGCTCTTCACCTCCGCTTCAGTCCTCCACGCTTCTCCTCCTTCATCCCTCGCTCTTCACCTCCGCTTCAGTCCTCCTCGCTTCTCCTCGCTCTTCACCTCCGCTTCAGTCGTCCTCGCTCCTCCTCCTTCATCCCTCGCTCTTCACCTCCGCTTCAGTCTTCCTCGCTTCTCCTCCTTCATCCCTCGCTCTTCACCTCTGCTTCAGTCCTCCTCGCTTCTCCTCCTTCATCCCTCGCTCTTCACCTCTGCTTCAGTCCTCCTCGCTTCTCCTCCATCCCTCGTTCTTCACCTCCGCTTCAGTCTTCCTCGCTCCTCCTCCTTCATCCCTCGCTCTTCACCTCCGCTTCAGTCTTCCTCGCTTCTCCTCCTTCATCCCTCGCTCTTCACCTCTGCTTCAGTCCTCCTCGCTTCTCCTCCTTCATCCCTCGCTCTTCACCTCTGCTTCAGTCCTCCTCGCTTCTCCTCCTTCATCCCTCGCTCTTCACCTCTGCTTCAGTCCTCCTCGCTTCTCCTCCTTCATCCTTCGTTCTTCACCTCTGCTTCAGTCTTCCTCGCTTCTCCTCCTTCATCCCTTGTTCTTCACCTCCGCTTCAGTCGTCCTCTCTTCTCTTCCATCCCTCGTTCTTCACCTCCGCTTCAGTCCTCCTCGCTTCTCCTCCTTCATCCCTCGTTCTTCACCTCCGCTTCAGTCTTCCTCGCTTCTCCTCCTTCATCCCTCGCTCTTCACCTCCGCTTCAGTCTTCCTCGCTTCTCCTCCTTCATCCCTCGTTCTTCACCTCTGCTTCAGTCCTCCTCGCTTCTCCTCCTTCATCCCTCGCTCTTCACCTCTGCTTCAGTCCTCCTCGCTTCTCCTCCTTCATCCCTCGCTCTTCACCTCTGCTTCAGTCCTCCTCGCTTCTCCTCCTTCATCCCTCGCTCTTCACCTCTGCTTCAGTCCTCCTCGCTTCTCCTCCTTCATCCCTCGTTCTTCACCTCTGCTTCAGTCTTCCTCGCTTCTCCTCCTTCATCCCTCGTTCTTCACCTCCGCTTCAGTCGTCCTCTCTTCTCTTCCATCCCTCGTTCTTCACCTCCGCTTCAGTCCTCCTCGCTTCTCCTCCTTCATCCCTCGTTCTTCACCTCCGCTTCAGTCGTCCTCGCTCCTCCTCCTTCATCCCTCGTTCTTCACCTCTGCTTCAGTCCTCCTCGCTTCTCCTCCTTCATCCCTCGTTCTTCACCTCCTCTTCAGTCGTCCTCGCTTCTCCTCCTTCATCTCTCGCCCTTCACCTCCGCTTCAGTCTTCCTCGCTTCTCCTCCTTCATCCCTCGCTCTTCACCTCCGCTTCAGTCGTCCTCGCTTCTCCTCCTTCATCCCTCGCTCTTCACCTCCGCTTCAGTCCTCCTCGCTTCTCCTCCTTCATCCCTCGCTCTTCACCTCCGCTTCAGTCCTCCTCGCTTCTCCTCCTTCATCCCTCGCTCTTCACCTCCACTTCAGTCGTCCTCGCTTCTCCTCCTTCATCCCTTGCTCTTCACCTCCACTTCAGTCTTCCTCGCTTCTCCTCCTTCATCCCTCGTTCTTCACCTCCGCTTCAGTCTTCCTCGCTTCTCCTCCTTCGTCCCTCGTTCTTCACCTCCGCTTCAGTCTTCCTCGCTTCTCCTCCTTGGTCCCTCGTTCTTCACCTCTGCTTCAGTCTTCCTCGCTTCTCCTCCTTGGTCCCTCGTTCTTCACCTCTGCTTCAGTCTTCCTCGCTTCTCCTCCTTCGTCCCTCGTTCTTCACCTCCGCTTCAGTCTTCCTCGCTTCTCCTCCTTCATCCCCTGTTCTTCACCTCTGCTTCAGTCGTCCTCGCTTCTCCTCCTTCGTCCCTTCGTTCTTCACCTCCGCTTCAGTCTTCCTCGCTTCTCCTCCTTCGTCCCTCGTTCTTCACCTCCGCTTCAGTCTTCCTCGCTTCTCCTCCTTCATCCCCTGTTCTTCACCTCTGCTTCAGTCTTCCTCGCTTCTCCTCCTTCATCCCTCATTCTTCACCTCTGCTTCAGTCTTCCTCGCTTCTCCTCCTTCGTCCCTCGTTCTTCACCTCCGCTTCAGTCCTCCTCGCTTCTCCTCCTCATCCCTCGTTCTTCACCTCCGCTTCAGTCCTCCTCTAATCCTTCTTTCTTTGCCAGCCGAGGCCGTGCTGAACTCAAACTCGTGCTTGTTGAATACGATGAAGGAGGAGTAGACTGTGGAAATGATTGTAGATAGATTATTAGAGCGTTTTACAAGAAACTGCAGTCAGTTTTTCTACTTCAGAATTTGCAATGTGTTTACGAGTGTTAGGGTTTTTTTCTGAGTGAAAATGGTTTGTTCACAAATCAAATGTTTTTAAAAAGTGTGAATTTACTCCGGATTAGACTCAAAAAATTAGACTAAATTATTATTAAAATCACTATACTATCTAAAAATAGACATTACGAAATTTCATGATTTTATTTTAAAAGTAAAACTAAAATACTGTAGTATGTTATATGATAAAATCTATATTTCAGTTCTTGTACTTCAGAGCTTCATGCAATGTTTTTGTGAAATTTACCAGCAAATTCTGAGTGAAATAGTTTGTTTACACAAATGTTTTTTCAAAGTGTGAATTTGAAAAATTAATAAGAATTTCGTAATGTCTATTTTTAGATAATATAGTGCTTTAAATCATAATTTCTCTTTATTTTTAGGGTCTAATCCAGGGTAAATTCACATAAAAAAATAAAAAATTGTGATTTGTGAAATTTACTAGCAGTGAAAATTGTTTAAAGCGCATTAAATTAAATGTGAAATTTTGAAGTAGAAAAACTGAAATATAATTTTCTCATATAACATACTACAATATTTTAGTTTTACTCAAAAAAAAAAAAAAAAAAAGTTTACTATTGAAAATCTTTTACTCAGAAATTGTTAGAAATTTTATAAATATTTACAACAGTGCCGGCTTAACTTGGTTTTGCTCGGGTAAACCGCTCTTATATTTTCTGCAGCCAGTGTAAATGAGTTTGATCTGATTATTGTCATATGTCCAGTGCTCATAATGCGTCCGCTGGCCTCCAGCTCGAGCCACGCCTGTTAATTATTCACAGCAACCCGGAGGCCATAAATCAGTCAGGCAACAGCTAACTAAATTATCTTCCAATTAGTGTTTGTTTGTGGTGATTATAGTTCCAGAGGGGGGGAGATCGCGCTGATCTTCAAACTGCAGGATCAGAGGAACGAGCTTTTAACGAGCGTCAGATCAAAGACGGAGTCACTCGGACACATGCAGCTGATTTCAGCTTCATTCCCTCGGCACGGTTTGTGTAGCATCCAGCAGGGACTGACGGTAACTCGTTAGGGATCGCTTTACTGCCTGCAGACTTAAAGGGAGAAATCTTCTCTCAGGTTTTGATTGGCTGATTGGTCTCTAATGCAACAGTAATAAAGTAACAAATAAAAGATACAGTAAGCAGCAGTATTTGTGTAGTATTTTCTTTAATGTTACAAAATGCCTGAATTTGACTAGTGGTGTAGGACTGTAATTGTAGTTTTTCTCATTAAATATTGCGATTAAAAAAAAAACATTAATAATAATAATAAATCTAAGTTTGTAGGGCTGCAAAGTCTGGCCAGGCCTTTTGATTTATATATCAGTATGGAAATAAATAAACAAGTAAGTATTACTAAATACAAGTTTTACAATTATTAAATCAAAATATAAAAATCAAAAACAAAAAAATCACTAAATAAAAATACAAATAAATTACTAAATAAAAATATCAAAATTACAAAAAATAAATACAAATAAATTATTAAATAAAAATATAAAAATTACAAAAAAAAAGAAAATCACTAAATAAAATACAAATAAATTACTAAATAAAAATATAAAAATTACTAAAAATATATAAAAATCACTAAATACAAATAAATACTATATACAAATTACTAAAATATAAAAATACAAATAAATTACTAAATAAAAATATCAAAATTACAAAAAATAACATAAAATAAATTATTATAAAAATATAAAATTACAGAAAATACTAATAAATATAAAAATTGATAAAAAAATAATACATAAAATAAACTAATTACTAATATAGTAAATATTACTAATTTGATTTGTATAAAAATAAACAAATATTATAAGTAAAAAATTTAATAATATATTATACAATCATTACTGTTGCTATTGCTTTTTAAATTGATAAAAAAAATCAAACCAAAATTTCTGTTTACGTAATATATGTATGTGTACTGTATTTATTATGTATATATAAATACACACACATACTCTATATGTTTAGAAAATATTTATATTATATTTACATTTATGCATTTAGCAGATGCTATTAAGCGACTTTTGTATGTATATATTATATTTAATACATAACATATTTTTCATAAATATATACATGCATGTGTGTATTTATATATATATATATATGTACGCACACATATATTATGTAAACACAAACTTATTTTGAAAGCGATGAATCGTTCGACAGCACTATTACATGCATTAAAAACAATATAAACTCTCGAGGATTTAGGATGTTTGTGAAAAGGGTCCACAGCCTTTGTGTTGTGATAATGGCACTAGTTTGTAATCCAGCCCATAACAACATTGCTCTCTCCGTGTGAGCGGTGAAGCGGTTCTGTGTGTTTCGGGCTGAGAGCGCCTGCTCGGGGCGGAGCAGGTTTGGCTGCGTCTCCTGAACTTTGCTCACAATCAATGATGCATTTATAGAAATCAATGCGGAGGGCAAATGTTGGGGGAGTGAAACACGAGCCGGCGGCAGCGTAAGGAAACACGTCTGCTCTGTGTGAAGAGATGGAGACGGAGTGTGTTTCTCACCAGTGCATGTGTGGGCCCTCGGGGCCGGCGTGAGTCATGTGACCGAGTCGCTCTCCTCTGGTTCGCTGTCACTTCTCATCGCGTCCGTTCACTCGCGACTGGTGCGGATCCCAGCGAGCGAGCCGCCGCCGCCGCCGCGTCACTCCTCATCTGCCCTCGCTCTCCAAACACAGATAATACAGCGGAGCGCTGACGGAGATAACGCCGCTATCTGACGCCGCTGCTGCTGCTAGCACTCAATCAGATAGACGTCTGTGTGTCTGAACTGATGTTCAGCACAATTGCTCATGTTATAATATATATATACAAAAAATTATTTGTCACATACACAATTATACGGAGTATAACCAGCAGTGAAATGTGTGCTCTGCATTTAACCCATTCAAGTGCGCACACACACACACACACACACACACACACAGTAGTGAACACACACACACCGTGCGCGCACACACACACACACACACACACACACACACACACACACAGTAGTGACACACACACACACGTGCGCGCACACACACCACACGTGCCACACACACACAGTAGTGAACACACCGTGCACAAACACACACACACACACACGTGTGCGCGCGCACACACACACACACACACAGTAGTGAACACACACACACACACACACACACACACACACACACACACACAGGTGCACACACACACACACTTGGACGACCATTTTTGCTGCATGATAAACAAATTAATGCTTTTGTAAATCATAATTATGACACAGGTCATTATGAGATAAAAAGTCAAAATTATGAGTCAGTCATAAATATGAGAAAAAGTCACAGTTATGACAAAAATATATAATAATGTCTTAGTATCTATTATTTTAAACTTTTTATTTTATAATCACAACTTTATCTCATAACTTGTCTTTGAATCTCATAATTATGGCTTATCTCAAAATTAAATTTTTATCCCATAATGACCTAAGATCTCATAATTTGAAATTATGAAAGTGACAAATACAAACTACAAATAAAGATACTTTTAGACGTTTAATTATCATTTGGATCACTAGACGAGGGATTAATGAACACATTTTTGTGAAAATCTCACAAAATAAATCTTTTTTTTACTCGTAGCTCATAATTTGTCCGTGCACATTTGTGGTCACATGTATAATTATAGTTTCTGTTTTCATATGGCCGGTTATTTTCCGTCATGCAGTGGTTTCTGAGAGCCGGTGGTTCGTTGATTTCTTCCCGTCTCTGTTCTTGCGTGGAGGGATCAGATGTGCGGTGCTGTGAGATATAGTGCTGAAAGTTAATATCAGGGTGTGTTTGTTCGGTCAGATGAGTATAAACGCTCTGATACGCTTCTGTTCTGTGTGCAGATGGTCCAACGAGATCATCTTATTCCCTCAAATTCATGCTCTCACTTAAAGATCATCTGGATTTGGGGAAAGTTAATCCCGACTCCATGACTCTGAATGAGATTTAATCAGAAAACATGCCGTGTACATATTCAGACGTTCTAATGTCTGTCGTTTTAATGTAGTTCTAGTCCCTGCGGTCGTTAATCACGGCGCTGTGGTCTGTCCATTACACCGGCAGTCTTTATTACTGACGTTAGTACGCTTCGTTCCCCTGGAATTAATTAAGCAGCGTTAGACTATGAAACTGTTAATTATTCTGCACTAACTTTTAATTTCATTAGTTTTGTTTATGCAGCACTTTTTCCTCTGTGCGCTTTTGTTTTGGTGGTGGAGGATGACAAATGTTGCCCCCCCCCCCCCCCTGTTTGTCAAGGCTGGTATTTTCCGCCCGGCTGCACCAGGCTTTTCCTTTTCCTGCCCCCCCCCCCACCCCCCCGGAGCCGTATCTTCAGGAAGCAGGGAAGAAGGGAGGAGGGACCCATCCCAAATAATGACCTAATAACACCTCGAGCACCAGTCACTCGCTCGTCTACGGTTACTTTACCATCGCTGGGAAACAAAAAGACAAAAGGGTATTTTTTTAACATGACGGGGACACTATGCTGTCAAAAAGCACCGTCTTTCGGATCAGACGTTAAACCGAGGTCCTGACTCTCTGTGGTCGTTATAAATCCCATGGCAGAGTAGGGGTGTAACCCCGGTGTCCTGGCCATCCCCCCCACTGGCCCTTATCAATCATGGCCTCCTAATAATCCCATACACTTGATTGGCTCTATCTCTCTCTCCTCTCCACCTGTAGCTGGTGTGTGGTGAGCGCGTACACTTGATTGGCTGTGTGTCTGTGAGTCTGTGTGTGTGTCTGTGTGAGTGTGTGTGAGTGTGTGTGTGTGCTGTGTGGGTGTGTGCTGTGTGTGTGTGTTGTTCATGGTGTGTGTGTCTGTGAGTGTGTGTCTGTTGATGTGTGTGTCTGTGAGTGTGAGTGTTGTGTGTGTGTGTCTGTATGAGTGTTGTGTGTGTGTGTGTCTGTGTGTGTGGAGAGAGAGCGTGTGTGTGTTGTTGAGTGTGTGTGTGTCTGTGAGTGAGTGTGTGTGTGTGTAGTGTCTGTGATGTGTGGTGTGTGTGTGTCTGTGAGTGAGTGGTGTGTGTCTGTGAGTGTGAGTGTGTGTGTGTGTGTGTCTGTATGAGTGTGTGTGTGTGTGTGTGTCTGTGTGTGTGTGAGAGAGAGCGTGTGTGTGTCTGTATGAGCGTGTGTGTGTCTGTATGAGTGTGTGTGTGTGAGTGTGTGTGTGTGCGTGTGTGTGTGTCTGTGAGTGAGTGAGTGTGTGTCTGTGAGTGAGTGAGTGTGTGTCTGTATGAGTGAGTGTGTGTCTGTATGAGTGAGTGTGTGTCTGTATGAGTGTGTGTGTGTCTGTATGAGTGAGTGTGTGTCTGTATGAGTGTGTGTGTGTCTGTATGAGTGTGTGTGTGTCTGTATGAGTGAGTGTGTGTCTGTATGAGTGCGTGTGTGTCTGTATGAGTGTGTGTGTGTCTGTATGAGTGTGTGTGAATCTGGCGCTGAGGAAGCGCAGGCCGCCGGGCTCTGGGTGTGTCGCGCTCGGCTCTTATCGTCTAGATAGCGACGCGTCCAGCACTGCTCTGGGAAACATCACTAGATGACAGGCTCCTGTAGATTCTCTCTCTACAAGCTTCTCGTGACTCATTCTGTGAGGTTCATGTTTCATGCGTTTCATCATTTCTGTGAATTTCAACACTGGACCACAGCTATGTTTTATAACCTTTTAAAGTTCACTTCCGTTCCTGAATTTGAGCTGAATTGAGGAAGCAAACAGAATTGAAAATCAAATTTAAATCCAAGGAAGAACAATTAAAATGAATTAAAATAAAAAAGTTTGTCCAATTGCATCCGCTTTGAAACACTAACTAAATGGCTGTAAACATGATATATAGATATATTTGATTCTTTTTAACTATTTTATACTATTTAAAACTTTTTCAAAGCATTTTTGTACACAAATATTTTTTTATTTTGTGCATTTAATATTTGTTATACTTTTTATATACTTTATATATGCTTGTATATAAATATATTTATTATTAATCTATATAAGAATTGTATGTAATATTATTAGTTTACACACACACACACACACACACACACACACACACACACACACACACACACATATATATAAATAAAATAAACTATACAATACTTAATGTATTATAGTATAAAATATTACTATATTATAAAACGTGCTACATGTACTGCGTTGTAGTTCATTTTGGATTTTTTTAAATAGCCAATATTTAAATTAAAATATACAAATATTTTAAACACTTAAATATTTTTCTATATTTTAAATTTTTTGTTGTTGTATATTTGATTTTTTAAATACTTTTTTATATATATATATATATATATACTTTAATATTTATTAACCCTATATTTTTTATGTTATTGCATAGTTTAAACAGTTTAAATATATTTTATATGTAAATATCTGTCTGTCTGTCTGCACTGTAAGTAGTTTTTATACGTTTTCTGAACAGATATGAGTGAATGAATATTGTGAGTGAATCCGCAGCATGCAGGTTTAAGTCAATGACAGAAGGTTGGTTTGGACCGAGTTCATGAGGTCGTGCAATCACAGCCGCGTCTGTTCTCTGAAACAATGAGGCTCTTTGTGTGCCACACTTGTATTTATTTATCTGTTTTTACAGATGATATCTGTAATAAATCTTACACATACAGCCACCCAGGAACAAAGCGAAGCTTCCAGCGCTTCAACACCGATCCGCCTGGCAACCCAACAAAGCCAGCATTGTCCTCCGCCGCGCCGAGGCACGCTGGACGCAGGTTTGCAGAAGAAATGCACTGCTCTTTCCTAATTACTGTGCAATCATTTGATTGTGGACGGAGCATCGATCAGTCCCGGCTTTCTCAGGGCGATCTTGTCCATATTTGAGCAGAGGAACAGAGAGCCTTTCATGACCCGGCTACACTCCAGATTAGCATTGAATTTGCAATTCAGTCACACGAGGCTCGAGATGGAAGAACTGGAGCCCGAGCCGTAGTTTCATCTTCTACTGTAAGAGCTCTGCTTCGCATTAAACCCGGTCTATTCATGAACCGCACAAGTCTTGGCTTTAGCCCAGAGCCTGACTACAGCGCTTGAGAATCAACACATGTTGTCTTGAAAGCTGTGTAATCGCTTCTCCAGACGGTGAACTCGTTAGTGATGTTAATGAGCATTTGACTCCACACCGGCAGAATTGATTTGTCTTGAGAAAGGGTCCGGGTTGAAGTTTTCTGGTATGTTGAGCGCAAGAGTCAAATTCAATTCAGGCGTTTCTTCTAAAATTAATAATTAAAAACAGACCCAATGAAGGAGATATTGAGAGATGTTCAAACTGGGATTGCGTATAATATATTGACAAATTTGAGCACAGTTTGAGACATTGTTGAGTTTTTTTCTGAAAATCTAAAGCAGATAAGCGAGATTGCTCGTTTTTCCCTTTCATGACATTATTGTCTTGGAGAAATAATTGAGATATTAATGGGATCCCATTTGTAAAGTCGTTTTTTGTTGGTTTGAGGAGGAACATGTGTGTGTGTGTGTGTGTGTGTGTGTGTGTGTGTGTGTGTGAGTGTGTGTGTGTGTGTCTCTGTGTCTGTGTCTCTGTGTGTGTGTGTGTGTGTGTGTGTGTGTGTGTGTGTGTGTCTCTGTGTGTCTCTGTGTCTGTGTGTCTCTGTGTGTGTGTGTCTCTGTGTGTGTGTGTGTGAGAGAGAGTGTGTGTGAGTGTGTGTCTGTGTGTGTGTGTAAGTGTGTGAGTGTGTGTCTGTATGAGTGTATGAGTGTGTGTGTGTCTCTCTGTGTGTGTGTGTGTCTGTGTGTGTGTGTGTCTGTGTGTGTGTGTGTCTGTGTGTGTGTGTGTCTGTGTGTGTGTGTGTCTGTGTGTGTCTGTATGAGTGTGTGTGTGTCTCTGTGTCTGTGTGTGAGTGTCTGTGTGTGTGTGTCTGTGTGTGTGTCTGTGTGAGTGAGTGTGTGTGTGTCTCTGTATGAGTATGTGTGTGAAGCTGTAATCACCGCTGTAAAGCAGCGCCTCACACAGGGATCTGTAGGATTGCTGGTCTCGGGGAGTTTCTGAAGAGCGTCTCCCGCTGAGATCAATTCTCTCTGGATCTCGGAGCCGGATCAGTAATATCATCCGGGCTTGGGCTGGAGTTCTCTCTATTCTCCTCTCAAGCCTTGAATACTAGAGAAAGGTGATGCTCGTCTCCGGCGGGTCGAGTGAGGACGGCAGCGCTCTGTAAATATTACTACGGTAAACTAAACAGAGCTTGAAGCGCAGCGAGCGTCCGCAGGATTAGTTTCTACAAACCTTCAGTCTGTTTACAGAGAGCTGAAGTATGAAGCCGGGTCGCTGAAGCTGAAGGGTTAGACGCATTATCGCTCCAGAAAATAAGATTTCAAGTTTTAATGGATTCATGCATCTTTTCATAAGCGTTAGTATGCGTCGGCGAATGAAGTAATGCAATAAATCAGTTGAGTTGTATACAGTGTTCATTTGAACAGAATGTTTTGATTTAGTTTTATTTATCTGAATTGTTTTAGTCGACTAAATATCATAAGACAACAATTATTAGGGATGCACCGAATATTCGGCCACCGAAAATGGCCTAAAAGTGCATTTTTGGTTTGCGGCCGAAAGACTTTTATCACCGAAACAATACGGCCGAAATGTTGTGATGACGCAAACAGAAACGGCGACCTGCACGTGCTTGTCTGACGCAGCATGTCTGCGGTGTGGACGTATTTCAGTCTATCTGAGAGACCCACGGACAGCGGTTTCCAAACACGTAATGCCGAAAGGAACAGACTTCACTGTGATAAAGAGGAGAAGCTACTCTTCATCAAGAAAAACCTGCCACGTTACCTCAAGACGTAGAGTGGGCTTGTCTAGTGTGTATATATGTATCATCCACTTTGCACAGCTGCAATTCTTGGTGCATTTGTTGTTGTTAGAGTTCTACAGGTAACATATGGGCTTTGGCAGTCTTTGTTCTGATACACTATTGTGTTGAAGGCCTACAGAGAAAACATTGTTGTATCTTTACAGTTGCACTTGTTCTGATGCACTTTCTTGTAGTAGTCCTACAGAGAAAAAATTAAAATGCACATTTAATTAACATTTAATTTTACAACCTTTCAGTAGGCCTGTACATTATTATTTAATGTACATGAGTGGGGTCAAGTTAAACATTTTAGTTTGAATTGTATTTTATACTGTGCATTGTTGCAATGTGTTAAATACATATTTGCATCATTTGTAATTGATTTATTCTTTGAAACTTTAATATTAATTTATGCAATTGCAATGCCTTGATTTTAGTAAAGGTAGTACACAGTCATAGCCATAAATGCAATGGTACTAATAATTGGCATAATTTATTTAGGTGTTTTTGGTTTTTGGCCAAGAATCTTCATTTCGGTGCATCCCTAAAAATTAATCTTCAATAAAATGAACTCCGTGTAATAGTTGTAGTGTAGTTTTCACAGTGCACTGAGAATTTTTACTAATTTTTTTAAGGAAAGTGGTTGCAATCAATGTATTTTACCTGCATGTAAATAAACAAAATTAGTTGATTAACTTGCTTATTATTTTAAATACAGCTAAAATAAATTGCTTGCAACCACTTACCATAAAAAGTAGCATAATTTCAGCGTGTGGTCATGTGTCTGGACATGAATCTGTGTTTTATATTTTAAATAATTTTATACTCAATGTGTGTGTTTTCTGAATTGAGCATGTAATAAGTTCTTTATGAAGTTGACTTGTGAATGAATGAAGCTCATTAATATGTTTGGGATGAAACGGGGCGACTCTAAACTTCACCGATTCATAATTTACACACATAATCATATTCATATTCACATAATCATATTTCAGAGGAACCAGCTTCTTTTCCATAAATCCCGTTTATAATCCTCCAAAACCTCGCCGGCAGCTTACGCTTCTGATTGAAGATGATGCACAGAATGATATTAATATTGTTGGTCAAACAGATGGCCACTCATGACATCACTTCCTGCGGTCAGAGGATGAAGCGGTCCGGAGACGTCCTGAGGTCACACGCCTCACAATGCACAGGTTCTGAGAGCGCTGTTTAGTTAACTCATTAATTACATCTTAAATTATTCATTTATTGAGACATTTACTGTGAATACAGAAGTAGCATTATTTGTTGTTAAAGATTACAAATATATTGTTTTATTTAAATGTGAATATTATTTTAAAATATTATAAAAAATGTATATATATAAAAATGTGAAAATATTACCATTTAAATGTTTTTAAAAATAAGAAACCATGTAATTTTTGTATATATTATATATTTTTTTTTTTAAATATAAACATGGATTTTAATTTAAAATATTAGATAAGGTATTGTGTATATCTATATTTAAATGTTTGTAAAAAATATTAAACATTAACATAAAATGGGAATAATAAAATAACAGGTATTTTTAATTATAAACATGAATATTATTTTAAAATATTAAATAAAACTTTGAAAATATTTGTAAAAATTTAAATTTCTTAAATAAAAAATAAACATTTTTTAAATATAAACATTAATTTTAATAAAAAATATTAAATAAGATGTTGTGTATGTGTGTATATATATATATGACATTTTAAATGTTTGTAAAAATATTAAACATTAACATAAAATAGGAATAATAAAATAACAGGTATTTTTTAATATAATCATGAATATTATTTTAAAATATTAAATACAACTTTGTGAAAAATTACAATTTAAATGTTTGTAAAAAATAAGAAACAATGTTAATAATAATAAAACATAAAATTTTATATTAATATAATATATTAAATATGCTGTAAATGTTACAATTTAAATGTTTGTAAAAATCTGAAACAGTAACATAAAATATGAATAATAAAATAACTGATATTTTAAAATATAAACATGAATATTATTTTAAAATATCAAGTAACTTTGAAGATATTACCATTTTAAATGATTGTAAAAACAAGAAATAATAATGTTTATAAAAATAATAAAAAGCAAACATATTTTTAAATATAAACATGAATATGAATTTAAAATATTAAATAAGATGTTAAAAATGTTACATAAGATATTAATAATAAAATAACAGGTATTATTAAATATAAACATGAAATATTATATTACTAGAAATAATAATAAATATATTTAAAACATTGAAATATTAATATACCATCACTCCTTGTTGAATTTTCTGTGAATACAAAAGTAGCATATTAATTTGTCGTTAACATTTTGAAATATTTAACATCAAATAATATGAATTATTCAAAATGTAATATAATGTTTAAATATTATGCTGTTAGTAAAACGCATTCGAGTTCTGAGATCGTGTTTGGTCTGAGCTTAATGATGGTCCTTTAATTAATTCTGTCTGTCTGCTCGTTTGATAGCAGAGTAGACGGACACTAATGGTGCTTTTCCACAGCGTGGTTCGGCTCGGCTCGTTACGGTTCGACTCGGTTAATAATAATAAAGTAATTGGGATTTACCCCCCCCCCCCCCAGCAGCAGGAGGGCAGGTTTACTGTCTCTGGTAATGTATGTTCTGTAAAGTGAATGTATCAATTTTGATTTATATTTCTGTACCAATGTATCGCTGTGTTTTACTTCATACAATCGTGATGGTTTTTATAAGTGCATTAACTCCAGCTATTTTCAAGAGTGATTACGTACTGATACACGTAATGAACCATATTTAATATAGTCTGAGGTAGATTATTCCACAGTTTAGAAGTAAAACACATCACAAAGGTAAAATATAAACAAGAATACAGTACTTGAAAAAAATCAAAGTGTAATAAAGTCACTTACAGAACAGTATTTCACATTGAGTCACGTTCATCCGCTCCTCGGCTATCACGAGAGGAACGTCTCCTACGCAACAGACATGTTTGGGTTGATACAGAAACCGGTCCGCTCCTCACTGGCTGGCTGATTTAATCTAGCGGGTCTATTGGGTCTCATGTCACACGTTCAGTGACGACGATGTTCTCCGGCCAATCAGTGATCAGCAGAGTCACGTCACGGCCAATCAGTGATCAGCAGAGTTCACGTCACGGCCAATCAGTGATCAGTAGAGTCACGTCACGGCCAATCAGTGATCAGCAGAGTCACGTCACGGCCAATCAGTGATCAGTAGAGTCATGTCATGTTTTGGTAACGGTACGGATCGCTTGGGACCCCGGCTGAGGTGGTACTAAAATAGTACCAGGTACAGTACCCAGTGGAAAACCCCCATGAAAGTGAACCGTACCGTGCCGTACCATGCAGTGGAAAAGCACCAAAGCAGCCCTGTTTCTTTTAGCGTTGGCATGTGAGGAATGTTCGACTGTAATCTGTATTTCTGTCTGTATCTGTTTGTGTGTAATATCTGGAGTTTGGCTCGGATATGAACATGTTTGAAAGAGCAGAACTGTGCTGAACTATAACGGGTCGCATTGGACTCGTACCAAAACCAACATCCATGCTCATATTAGGATCATTCTGCATTGAAATATTCTCTCAGGAGATGTTTGGAATATTTCTATTTTAAGAGGAATGTTTCATATTATTATGATTTCTGAAGATCATGTGACTCTGAAGACTGCAGTAATGATGCTGAAAATACAGATTTAATCACAGAAATAAATTACAGCTTATCACATATTCACATAGAAAACAGCTGATTTATATTATAATAATATTTCAGATTTTTATGTATTTTTGATCAAATATATACAGTTTTTATGAGCATAATTATTCCAATCCTTTGACAGGTAGTGTGTATATGTTTACCAGTGTTGGGTAGAAAAGTAATTAATTACTAGCTACTATACTAATTAAAAAGAATGCCTTAAATATTACTGTTTCTACCGATTTCTAAAATCCCATATCAACCACGATCAGTTGAACAATACAAGGAGGAACATGAAACTCTTTTAATTCGGCCAAATAAATTATATTAAAATGCATAAATTATTCTTGAACCGACCAAAGTATTTAAAGGGACAGTTACATTAAAAACACAAAATATTGATGTTAAATCACTATTGTTTCATACGGAATCAGAAGTAACTCTAATTAGAACAATTAAGAGTAATCCCTTACTTTACTTCATCAAGGGAAAAGTCATTCAGTAATTAAATACTTATTAATGCATTGCATGTTCACAAGATAAAATGCGCTGATTTAAGTTTTCATATAACGCACAGAAATCGATCGTTCACTAAATTAAAGAGAACACGCTGCTTTTTAAACCACAACAACAGCCTCGTAAAAGCCCTAGATGTTTGTCTTGCATAATTAAATGCGATTAAAAGTAATTAAAATGCTCGTGTGAAATAATTACAGAAACAATCGGCTCTTTTGAAGCCCCCCCTGAGAAGTTTTCCTTCATAACACTAAGAAAGCTCGTTAGTGTTGTTGTTGTTTACCTTCTGGATCCCGAGATCAAACGGCTCCGGTGCTGCTGGCAGCGCTGGACAGATCGGGTGTTGTTCAGAGTCGGTGCGATCCCCCCCCGGATCTGGCTTTGGTTCGCTCCGCCGGGGCGCTGACTCCAGTGGGTTTGCTTTGATGGAAGGTCTCACTGCCTCGGGTAGGAGGGGGAGACTGAGGTCGGTCTTCAGCGGGAAGGTCAGGAAAAGCAGCGGCCGCCCGCGGCTAAACGAACGAGTACAGGCCAGGAATAAATCATCTCTGGAGCGTCCTGATATCGAGCTGCTGCCGAATCAGTCCAGACGGAAATAAACATCCATCACGCCGCGCTGGTGCTGCTGTACGGGAGGGTTTGTTTGGGGCTGTTTGTTGCGCGCACATTAAACGAGGCCTGAGAGCTTCAGTTCGATGCCAACTCTAACGTCTCAGAAAGGAAAAAATTCAAGTGTTATTAAAAATATTTAAAAATACTAAGAAGGCCTATGAAGTAAAAATTAATATTTGTATTTTAAAATATTACTGTCCTTATATTGAAACATTGTTATATCACAAAATATTAAGTATAACATTTTTTAAATACTAAATAGTATATTATTAGAATTATAAACATGTTTAAATATGAACAGTTTTTAAATATTAATGTCATCACACTTTATTGAAACTTTTTACTGTGGATACAGAAGTAGCATTTTTTATTTGTTAAACAATTTTGGAATTTTAAATGTAAATATGAATATTATTAATTATAATTAATTATCAATTTTTAGTAATGAGTTTTATTTTTAAATTATGGATTTAGATTTCACACTTATGATTTAATTATTTTATTAATATATTATTTATTTATAATAAAATAAATTATATAAATGTTGATATACCTTTGTATTATTATTATTTAATATTTAATTATTTCACAGACCGTTCATAAAACCCTGTTTATAATGAGACCAGATGGTTATTTTTCTGTAGCTGGATATTGAGATGCTTTGCTGCTATTCATCCTATTGGAAAGATTAATTTCAGTAATAATTAATGTGTGATGAACAATGTATTCCCCCCCCGCTCGAGAAGGTCGAGCCGGTTTAGCTCCTGATCCGGTTCGGTGTTGAACCCGTGATCACACGCTCAGATCTCTGGGCTTTTCTCCCTAATTATATCTGGATTATCTGATCCACGGCTGCTGCTCTCATCTTCTGGCTGTCGATTAAGAGGCATTAGTGTTGTGCGCTCGTTAAAGCGCGGCGTCGGGTTCAGGTTCTGGAGGTTTAGCTGGAGTTATTACTGCGTGCATCGAGCAGCAGCTGCAGGTGTTTTGTAAAGGCATCGATAGCAGCACAGATCGGACTCTCTCTCCGGGGCACCGCTGGCTTTTTCTCAGTGTTGGATCTATATCTCGTCTGAATCGATCCCTGTAGTGTTCACGATGTGCTAACGATGTGTTCGTAACACCAGCCGGTCGAGGAGTCTGTGCATCGATTTACATATTAATGATAAAAATAAATAAACTAGTGAACATCAGCCTGACCGTAACTGAACAGCAGGGCTATTATAGTCAACTAAAACCATTAAAAAAACATTATTTGAAGGACATTAATATTAACTGAAATGACGTAAAATATACAAAACCTTGTATATATATAAAAAAAAAATTATATATATATATATATATATAAATGTTACTTATTGTATTTAATACATTTACATTTTATTTTCGCATAACTAAAACTGAAATACAACTTTTAGATAAAGCGAAACAAAGCTAATTTAAAAAACGGTAATATAGTATAATATACTATCACAATGATATTAAAGTAACACTTATGACTAGTCCTAGTTATGGTTGACTTATGACTTCACTATATAAAGTGTTATTATTTAACTTCATATATTTACACGTAATTTATTTCGGAAATGACTGTCATCTGTTTAAATCAATTATGCTGTTATATACATTTTTTACTATTACAATTTTTTTTTACAAATTAAGAAAAAATACTAATATTATTTACAATTAAAATATTTTTGTCATTTTTATTTCATGTGTTATTTGTTTTAGTTTTAGATTTTTATTTTAGTTTTTCTTTATCATTTTTGTTGATTTTATCAGTTTTGTTGTGTTTTTGTCATTTTTATTTTATATTATTAATTATATTTTTGATATTTATTTTTGCATTTCATTTATAATTTTAATTATAATTTTAGAAGTTTAGTTTTGTGATTTTACATGTTTTAGTAGTTTTATTTAGTTTATTTTAATTTTTTTATATATCTTATTTTATACAGTTTATTTTAGTATTTCAATTTAAAGTAAATACAAGTAAAATAATATAAGTTTGATTAAAGAAATATTTTAGTCCGTGTTATTTCAGTTATTTTCAATAAAGAATATATTTTGTATGTGTTTAATTTGAGTTTTCTTTGTGTTTATGCAGAGCTTTTCATTTAATATTTTTGAATTTCAACAGGTTTTGATTTAATGACTCTAAAAACATTTATGTTTTTTATAAAAAAATGAGTTTTTCAGTCGTTATTTTATTATGAAAGTTCTCCGCTTTAGTTTGAAGCACGTTGACGACCTGAATTAACCTTGGCTTGTCATAAAAGCCACATTTGTCATTTTTTAAGTTTTTAAAATATGAATATTATTTTAAAAACAAAACATATTTGTGAATAATTTCATCTTTTAATGAGACTCTAATTGAATTATGCCTGAGTGGATGCACCTGCAAAACATTTTTGACTTCACGACCCGCAAAAATATCAAGATTAATTTTAATTAATAAACTAAAAGCTTGTTGATTCTATAAAAGCCGTATTCAAGCCAGTGCATGAATGATTTGCATAATGCATGTATTTCTGAATGAATTAATAGACATCACGGAGAGTCTCGTCGCAGCTCTGGTTCGGTGTTTTATCATCAGTGCCTCATTAAAAACACTGACGAGATGCTGTAATCGTCATGCATCGGCTGAAACGCTAAAACATGCATCAGATGTCGGGACTTAAAAGACGTGAGAGCTCTGCTCAAATATTGAAAACATCAATTTTGCACCAGTCCGTGTTGCTTTGTTTTGCTTTGCTTTGTTTTTTCTTCAGAGAGAATAAAGAGTCTGGAGACGAGCGCATCGAGAGAATAGACTTGAATGAAGCGTTTGCGTGAGCATCAATTAAAGCAACAGCGCAGGCTTTTTCTCTGTTTGCGTTGGAAAGCTGATCTGAGATCTGTGCTGAACATTAATGTGTTATTAGGCCTTTTTTCAGTTTGTGTTTTTGTAATGTCTGTAGTTTGATGTTTAGTTTTCTGTTTATTTTCATTTTAGTACTTCAAGGTAAACTGAATTAAAATTATAAATCTCGCATATGCATATAAAAAATTATATAAAAAACTTTATATATATATATATATATATGCATTATAGAAATAAATGCTTTTATTTTAAAATAAATAAATAAATATATATATTATATAGGCATTATAGAAATAAATAATTTTATTTTAAAATAAATAAATAAATATATATATGTATATAGGCATTATAGAAATAAATAATTTTATTTTAAAATAAATAAATAAATATACATATGTATATAGGCATTATAGAAATTAATACTTTTATAAAAAAAATATATATATATATAACAAATGTATATAGGCATTATAGAAATTAATACTTTTATAAAAAAAAAAAATATATATACATATGTATATAGGCATTATAGAAATTAATACTTTTATAAAAAAAAAAATATATATAAATATATACATATGTATATAGGCATTATAGAAATTAATACTTTTATAAAAAAAAAATATAATATATATATGTATATAGGCATTATAGAAATTAATACTTTTATTTTAACATTTATAATGTTACAAAAGATGCTGTTCTTCTGAACTGAAATCTCATTTATTGATATAATAAATAAATACACATTATTTTGATGACAAGTAAACAAATTTTACCTTAAAATATCATTAAAAATGCTCCTTATTATTATTTTAACACATCTGGCATTTTACGTAAATAATTCATATAATTAAAAAATTTGATTTATATTAAATTATACATTTGACTAAATCACAATTAAATGACTGAATCATATGAATTATTTCTCAGTACCAGTTCTTACACCGTTGTCATTACTGTACTTTTACCACATTACAGGAGAAGTACTGTAATAGTCATTTTTCTAACGTCTTCTAAATTTAATATCATCAATTTTTTTAATTTGACAATTTCAATAATTTTACGGTAATAAGAATTTGGGTATAAAATATGTTTAATTGTCATGAAAATAGTTACAGTGAAAAAAAAATATCCTAAAATATATATATATATTTTTTTTTTTTTTTTTTTTTGAAAATAGTTACAGTGGGAAAAAAAATCCTAAAATATATATATATTTTTTGTTCATTTTTTTTGTATAGTTAGTGAAAAAAAAATCCTAAACATTTTTTTTGTTAATTTCATTTAAAAAACATTTTTGTTTGAAAATAGTTAGTTAAAAAAAAAAATTCCCAAAAATTGTATTTGTAATTGTTAATTTAATTAAAACATGTTTTTATTTTTTTTTAATAGTTAGTGAAAAAGAAAAATTCCTAAAATCAGTTTTGTTTGAATTGTATTGTATACATTGGGATGAAATGTGACGGTGTTCTGGACAGGTTTCAGTATCTTCATGATTGGTGTAATGCAGTACTTCGGTCCGTTTGAGTCTCTTGTGGAGCTCTAGCGGAGGCACAGGGGAGATTACAGGGGTTTCGGTCCACAACCCGGGAGCTTAGCAGCTGTGTGAATACAAAGAGATGTATGTGTATTAGTTTTGAATTATGCAGACGAGTATGAGACTGTGTGGGACTCAAACCCATGACTGCGGTGTTAATGCTAACGAGCTCTAATGCAGAGTCAGAGATGTCGTTATGTGCGATCTGAACTCATCCTGACAGAGACACGCTCGCAGATCAAGGGAATCCCATCCACGGCTCGCTCCATGCCAGAAACCAGCTGTTTGTTCACGAAATATAGTTGATCATGTCAAATCTGGAGTCTGCTTTTCACATCAGAGAGCAGAAAACGCTGTCAAACTAAAAGAGAGACTCGCTCACACCTCAGTCGTTACGCTCAAACCCAAAATAAATTCCCACAACTCAATCGTGCTTGTTCTGAGCCTGATCCTCCGCTCCGGAAAAAGAGACTCATGCTGAGAAATTTCATGAAAGCATCACAACGCTGAGAAATGTGTTTGTGCCTTCGGGATGTTGGTTTTGGAGCGGGGCGAGTTTGAGCTGCTCTCCTGGGCGTTAGAGTAAACCGCGCGTGTGTTTGTAGCGGCGGAGGAGAGTGAGAGAGAGTTTGTGCGGCGGCAGAACGAGTGTCTGACGGAGGTGTTGTTCTCTGTGCTGTGATTCGAAGCTGCAGAGCTGCACGTTCATTCATTGACATGCTGAGCAGAATTCATTCTCCACACGGCCCTGTCTATCTGTCTGTCCGTCTATCTGTCCATCCATCTATCTGTCCATCCATCTATCTGTCCATCCATCTATCTGTCCATCCATCTATCTGTCCATCCATCCATCTATCTGTCCATCCATCTATCTATCTATCCATCTATCTGTCCATCCATCTATCTATCCATCCGTCTATCTGTCCATCCGTCTATCTGTCCATCCGTCTATCTGTCCATCCATCTATCTGTCCATCCATCTATCTGTCCATCCATCTATCTGTCCATCCGTCTATCTGTCCATCCGTCTATCTGTCCATCCATCTATCTGTCCATCCATCTATCTGTCCATCCATCTACCTGTCCATCCATCTACCTGTCCATCCATCTACCTGTCCGTCCATCCGTCTATCTGTCCATCCATCTATCTGTCCATCCATCTATCTGTCCGTCCATCCGTCTATCTGTCCATCCATCTATCTGTCCATCCATCTATCTATCTGTCCATCCATCTATCTGTCCATCCATCTATCTATCTGTCCATCATCTACCTGTCCATCCATCTATCTGTCCATCCATCTATCTATCTGTCCATCCATCTATCTGTCCATCCATCTATCTATCTCCATCCATCTATCTGTCCATCCATCTATCTGTCCATCCTCTATCTGTCTCTTCTGTCTTCTGTCCATCCATCTATCTACTGTCCATCCATCTATCTGTCCATCCATCTATCTGTCTCTGTCTTCTCTTCTTCTGTCTGTCTGTCCATCCATCTATCTATCTGTCTATCTGTCCATCCATCTTTTGTCTTCTGTCTTCTTCTGTCCATCCATCTATCTGTCCATCCATCTATCTTCTCATACTTCTTCCATCCATCTATCTGTCCATCCATCTATCTGTCCATCCATCTATCTGTCCATCATCTATCTGTCCATCCATCTATCTGTCTCCATCATCGTCTATCTGTCCATCTCTATCTGTCCATCCTATCTATCTGTCTCACTTCTTCCTCCATCTATCTGTCCATCCATCTATCTATCTGTCATCCTCATCTATCTGTCCATCCATCTATCTTCTATCATCTATCTTCCATCTCATCTATCTATCTCTATCTCCATCCTCTATCTGTCCATCCTCTATCTGTCCATCTCTATCTGTCCCCATCTATCTGTCCATCATCTATCTGTCCATATCATCTTCTGTCCATCCATCTATCTATCTATCTTCTATCTGTCCATCCATCTATCTGTCCATCCTCTATCTGTCCATCCTCTATCTGTCCATCCTCTATCTGTCCATCCTCATCTTCATCCGTCATCATCTTCTATGTCATCCATCTATCTATCTGTCTACCTGTCATCATCTATCTATCTCTATCTGTCCATCCATCTATCTATCTCTATCTGTCCATCCATCTATCTGTCCATCCATCTATCTATCTGTCTACCTGTCTATCCATCTATCTATCTGTCTACCTGTCTATCCATCTATCTATCTGTCTATCTGTCCATCCATCCATCTATCTGTCCATCCATCTATCTATCTATCTGTCTATCTGTCCATCCGTCTATCTGTCCATCCGTCTATCTGTCCATCCGTCTATCTGTCCATCCGTCTATCTATCTGTCTACCTGTCTATCCATCTATCTATCTGTCTACCTGTCTATCCATCTATCTATCTGTCTATCTGTCCATCCATCTATCTATCTGTCTATCTGTCCATCCATCTATCTGTCCATCCATCTATCTCATCTTACTGTCCATCCATCTATCTGTCCGTCCGTCTATCTGTCCATCCATCTATCTGTCCATCCGTCTATCTGTCCATCCGTCTATCTGTCCATCCGTCTATCTGTCCATCCGTCTATCTGCCTCCAGTCCATCTATCTGTCCATCCATCTACCTGTCCATCCATCTACCTGTCCATCCATCTACCTGTCCGTCCATCTATCTATCTGTCCATCCATCTATCTGTCCATCCATCTATCTGTCCGTCCATCTATCTATCTGTCCATCCATCTATCTGTCCATCCATCTATCTGTCTGTCCATCCATCTATCTGTCCATCCATCTATCTGTCTGTCCATCCATCTACCTGTCCATCCATCTATCTGTCCATCCATCTATCTATCTGTCCATCCATCTATCTGTCCATCCATCTATCTGTCTGTCCATCCATCTATCTGTCCATCCATCCATCTATCTGTCCATCCGTCTATCTGTCCATCCATCTATCTGTCCATCCATCTACCTGTCCATCCATCTACCTGTCCATCCATCTATCTATCTGTCCATCCATCTATCTGTCCATCCATCTATCTGTCTGTCCATCCATCTACCTGTCCATCCATCTACCTGTCCATCCATCTATCTATCTGTCCATCCATCTATCTGTCCATCCATCTATCTGTCTGTCCATCCATCTATCTGTCCATCCATCTATCTGTCTGTCCATCCATCTATCTGTCCATCCATCTATCTATCTGTCCATCCATCTATCTGTCCATCCATCTATCTATCTGTCCATCCATCTATCTGTCCATCCATCTATCTGTCCATCCATCTATCTATCTGTCCATCCATCTATCTGTCCATCCATCTATCTATCTGTCCATCCATCTATCTGTCCATCCATCTATCTATCTGTCCATCCATCTATCTGTCCATCCATCTATCTGTCCATCCATCTATCTGTCTGTCTGTCTGTCTGTCTGTCCATCCATCTATCTATCTGTCCATCCATCTATCTGTCCATCCATCTATCTGTCTGTCTGTCTGTCTGTCTGTCTGTCTGTCTGTCTGTCCATCCATCTATCTATCTGTCCATCCATCTATCTGTCCATCCATCTATCTGTCTGTCTGTCTGTCTGTCTGTCTGTCCATCCATCTATCTGTCCATCCATCTATCTGTCCATCCATCTATCTATCTGTCCATCCATCTATCTGTCCATCCATCTATCTGTCCATCCATCTATCTGTCCATCCATCTATCTGTCCATCCATCTATCTGTCCATCCATCTATCTGTCTATCTGTCCATCCATCTATCTGTCCATCCATCTATCTGTCCATCCATCTATCTGTCCATCCATCTATCTGTCCATCCATCTATCTATCTGTCCATCCATCTATCTATCTGTCCATCCATCTATCTATCTGTCCATCCATCTATCTATCTGTCCATCCATCCATCTATCTGTCCATCCATCCATCTATCTGTCCATCCATCTATCTGTCCATCCATCTATCTATCTGTCCATCCATCTATCTATCTGTCCATCCATCTATCTATCTGTCCATCCATCCATCTATCTGTCCATCCATCCATCTATCTATCCGTCCATCCATCTATCTATCTGTCCATCCATCTATCTATCTGTCCCTCCATCCATCTATCTGTCCATCCATCCATCTATCTGTCCATCCATCTATCTGTCCATCCATCTATCTGTCCATCCATCCATCTATCTATCCGTCCATCCATCTATCTATATGTCCATCCATCTATCTATCTGTCCATCCATCCATCTATCTGTCCATCCATCTATCTGTCCATCCATCTATCTGTCCATCCATCCATCTATCCGTCCATCCATCTATCTGTCCATCCATCCATCCGTCCATCCATCCATCCATCTATCTATCGGTCTACCTGTCTATCCATCTATCTATCTATCTGTCCATCCATCTATCTATCCATCCATCTATCTATCTGTCCATCCATCCATCTATATATCTGTCTACCTGTCTATCCATCTATCTATCTATCTGTCCATCCATCTATCTATCCATCCATCTATCTATCTGTCCATCCATCTATCTGTCCATCCATCTATCTGTCCATCCATCCATCTGTCCATCCATCCATCTATCTGTCCATCCATCTATCTATCTATCTATCCATCCATCTATCTATCTGTCCATCCATCCATCTATCTATCTGTCTACCTGTCTATCCATCCATCTATCTATCTGTCTACCTATCTGTCCATCCATCTATCTGTCCATCCATCTATCTGTCCATCCATATATCTGTCCATCCATCCATCTATCTGTCCATCCATCTATCTATCTGTCCATCCATCCATCTATCTATCTGTCTATCTGTCCATCCATCCATCTGTCTATCTGTCCATTTAACATCCGTCCATCTGTCCCTCCGTCCATCTATCATTTTCTCCCTCCATCCCTCCCTCCCGGTTTATAAGGCCTATATAAACCTTTTTTCTTAATCAAATCCTTCAAGACTCTGTCAAGTCATCGATCCTAGATTGTCTTGTCTAACAAATCCTACTTTGTTTCATTCAAATTATAATGTAGTTCTGCATCCTGTTCAAATTCAGGAATTTAAGAAGGATGATTTTTGACTTGTGCACTGTATTAGCACTTGGTATTTCAGATGACCTGCTGGTTCACGGGTCTGGCCGTTATCTGTTAGTGTGTGATTAGTTTTGAGTTTGCTGATGTCTCCTCTCTTTTCCTCTCTGCAGAAGACTGTCTCCTGGAGAAATCCTACACAGACTGCGGCTACAGTCAAGGCAAAGATGACGACTTCGACTGGGAGCAGATCAACACCCAGCAGAAACCCTCGTCAGACCCCTGGGTGCCGTCAGGTCAGTCCGTCTACACCGCTCGTGTCTAAATGCTGTTTGGTGTTGTTGGTGTTTGTTTGTGTATATTAGGGATTGTAAATTTTCAAATTCAATGTACTTTAATTAAGATCGATGTATGCGATATTTTAAAGGTTCCAACTGGTGTTTTGAACCATCCCCAGCCGCTCTAGCCCCAAAGCCTGTTCTTTGAAAAGTGTCATCCTCGCCGGACGCGGTTTGTTAGCGGCCCGGCTTGGTTGTAAGAAGGGGCCGAGGCGGTTCATTTGGACTCGGGCGACACACATGGAGTGTGAGCGCAAACCGCGCCGGAGCACGGAACTTCAGATACGTGCATCCGGATTGCGGGAACAATAGCCCCGTAAGGCAGACATAGAGAGAGGGCCGTTTGTTTCAGAGCAAAAAACAACTTAATTAATAACACAAGTTAACAAAACGATGCACTCCCCTGAGCTGAGCGAGAGCGCTTTTTCAACATTCACGTGCTATCAGAAACGTCCGGTTTCACCATTTAAGAATCGTGACGAGGAAATGCATTCAATTTTTGGTCCTGAATAAATAAGTACATATTCCACTTGGTTGATTACATAAATATTTACATAAAAAATATTTGTGCTGTTTTTCTGTGTTGGATCCACATTGTTATGTTATTAGCAGAGTATTCAGGTGTAATTTTCACTTTAACTTCACGCAATATAACATGATTTTATTATTGTAATTCCGACTTTATTCTTAAAATATGACATTAATCTTATTATTAGTTATTTATTAGAAAGAAATGATCAAACTTGCGATGGCCGCTGGTATTTAAAAAAACAAAAACTTGAATTTGAAAACATAAAATGTTCCAATCATATTTCTGAATTAAATTAATAAAGAAACGAACGAATTATTGTACGATTTTAACCGGTGCAGCAGCAGCTTTGTAATCTGCAGGAGAGATCAGAGAGAGACACAGACGTCGGACTCTGCCGGACGATTCTGAAAAGCTGCAGGATCTCATACGTTCCCCGTTCAATTAAAAGTTCCCCGGACTAAGTGTGAACAGTCACTCGCGTCTTCTTCCCGAGCATGTGAACATTTAATATACGAAATAGGATATTTCATGAAAACAGACCGATTAAAATTAATGTTCACATAATAAGTGCCGTCATTCAGGCGTTCATGATAGGTCTGCTTCCCGACCAGAGCCCGCGGGTCCCGAAACGATTCGGATCGATCACAGTTAAGATCTTCCGTCTCGTATACCGGTCACAGAACGCAGTATCTGCCGATACGATCTTTACCGATCACAGAACGCAGTATCTAGCCGATACGATACACGATACCGATCACAGAACGCAGTATCTGCCGATACGATCCGATCACAGAACGCAGTATCTGCCGATACGATACGATACCGGTCACAGAACGCAGTATCTGCTCGATACGATACCGATCACAGAACGCAGTATCTGCCGATACGATCACGATACGATCACAGAACGCAGTATCTGCCGATACGATACCGATACCGGTCACAGAACGCAGTATCTGCCGATACGATACCGATACCGGTCACAGAACGCAGTATCTGCCGATACGATACCGATACCGGTCACAGAACGCAGTATCTGCCGATACGATACCGATACCGGTCACAGAACGCAGTATCTGCCGATACGATACCGATCACAGAACGCAGTATCTGCCGATACGATCACGATACGATCACAGAACGCAGTATCTGCCGATACGATCACGATACGATCACAGAACGCAGTATCTGCCGATACGATCACGATACGATCACAGAACGCAGTATCTGCCGATAAACTGTCCATCCATCCATCTATCTGTCCATCCATCTATCTGTCCATCCATCTATCTGTCCATTCATCTATCTGTCCATCCATCTATCTATCTGTCCATCCATCCATCTATCCATCTATCTGTCCATCCATCTATCTATCTGTCTACCTGTCTATCCATCTATCTATCTGTCCATCCATCTATCTATCTGTCCATCCATCTATCTATCTGTCCATCCATCTATCTGTCCATCCATCCATCTATCTATCTGTCTACCTGTCTATCCATCTATCTGTCCATCCATCTATCTTTCTGTCTACCTGTCTATCCATCTATCTATCTGTCCATCCATCTATCTGTCCATCCATCTATCTGTCCATCCATCTGTCTACCTGTCCATCCATCTATCTACCTGTCCATCCATCTATCTATCTGTCCATCCATCCATCTATCCATCCATCCATCTATCCGTCCATCCATCTATCCGTCCATCCATCTATCTGTCCATCCATCTATCTGTCCATCCATCTATCTGTCCATCCATCTATCTATCTGTCTACCTGTCTATCCATCTATCTATCTATCTGTCCATCCATCTATCTGTCCATCCATCTATCTGTCCATCCATCTATCTGTCCGTCCATCCATCTATCTGTCCATCCATCTATCTGTCCATCCATCTATCTATCTGTCCATCCATCTATCTATCTGTCCATCCATCTATCTATCTGTCCATCCATCCATCTATCTGTCCATCCATCTATCTATCTGTCCATCCATCTATCTATCTGTCCATCCATCTATCTATCTGTCCATCCATCTATCTATCTGTCCATCCATCCATCTGTCCATCCATCCATCTATCTGTCCATCCATCTATCTATCTGTCCATCCATCTATCTATCTGTCCATCCATCCATCTGTCCGTCCATCCATCCATCTGTCCATCCATCCATCTATCTGTCCATCCATCTATCTGTCCATCCATCTATCTGTCCATCCATATATCTATCTATCTGTCCATCCATCCATCTATCTATCTGTCTACCTGTCTATCCATCTATCTATCTATCCATCCATCTATCTATCTGTCCATCCATCCATCTATCTATCTGTCCATCCATCCATCCATCCATCCATCCATCTATCTGTCCATCCATCCATCTATCTATCTGTCCATCCATCCATCCATCTATCTGTCCATCCATCCATCTATCTATCTGTCTACCTGTCTATCCATCTATCTGTCCATCCATCTATCTATCTGTCCATCCATCCATCTATCTATCTGTCCATCCATCCATCTATCTATCTGTCCATCCATCTATCTGTCCATTTAACATCCGTCCATCTGTCCCTCCGTCCATCTATCATTTTCTCCCTCCCTCCCTCCCTCCCGGTTTATAAGGCCTATATAAACCTTTTTTCTTAATCAAATCCTTCAAGACTCTGTCAAGTCATCGATCCTAGATTGTCTTGTCTAACAAATCCTACTTTGGTTTCATTCAAATTATAATGTAGTTCTGCATCCTGGTTCAAATTCAGGAATTTAAGAAGGCATGATTCTGTTAGACTTGTGCACTGTATTACGCACTTGGTATTTCAGATGACCTGCTGGTTCACGGGTCTGGCCGTTATCTGTAGTGTGATCGATTAGATTTTGCAGTTTGCTGAGCTCCTACGATCCGTACCGTCACAGAACGCAGTATCTGCCGATACGATCACGACCGGATCACAGAACGCAAGATATCGCTCGATGGACGATCACGAACCTCACAGAACCGCAGTATCCTGGCCGATACGATCACGATCCGGTCACAGAACGCAGTATCTGCCGATACATCGATCACAGAACGCAGTATCTGCCGATACTGATCACGCGTCACAGAACGCAGTATCTCCGATAACGATCCAAATCCAAACATCGTCACAGAACGCAGTATAGGCTGACGATACGAAATCACGATCAAACCGAAATCACAGAACGCCCAGTTTATCTAGCCTAAAGATTAAAAATTCCGATACGATCACAGACGCCGCCTCATCACGGGAATCAGAACGCAGTATCTGGCCGATACGATACCCGATACCGGTCACAGTAACGCAGTATCTGCCGATACGATACCGATACCGATCACAGAACGCAGTAGTCTGCGGCGATACGATTCTTAAACGATACCTGCGTCACAGAACGCAGTATCTGCCGATTAAAAACGATCACCGATCACAGAACGCAGTATCTGCACGATTATCGATCACGATACCGGTCACAGAACTGCATGTATCTGCCGATACGATATCTACGATCACAGAACGCTTAGTAATCTGCCGATACGATACCGTATCGGCAGAACGCATGTATCTGCCGATACGATCACGATACCGGTCACAGAACGCAGTATCTGCCGATACGATACCGATCACAGAACGCAGTATCTGCCGATACGATCACGATACCGGTCACAGAACGCAGTATCTGCCGATACGATACCGATCACAGAACGCAGTATCTGCCGATACGATCACGATACCGGTCACAGAACGCAGTATCTGCCGATACGATACCGATACCGGTCACAGAACGCAGTATCTGCCGATACGATACCGATCACAGAACGCAGTATCTGCCGATACGATCACGATACGATCACAGAACGCAGTATCTGACCGATACGATCACGATACGGATCACCAGTTTAACGCAGTATCTGCCGATACGATCACGATACCGATCACAGAACGCAGTATCTGCCGATAAACTCCTAGCTTTATAGGCATCCTCTGAGAGCACGGCTGATCCTGGATCAGGGACTCTCGAGCTGGGTGTCATGATGAAGGACCTGATTCATGCTGATCTGTTTCGGTGATGGATTTTAATGGAGTTTGAGGCTTCAGTTTCTGCAGCGTTGTGTCTCTTTGATTCATTATTTGAGCATATGATCAGGGTCTCTGTCAGCGCGGTAGCGTAGATAAACGCCGTCGTGTCATTGGCCGGACAGTCTTCTGCTACGGCACTGATTTTAATGGGAAGGTGAAGATGCCACGAGATGGAGAATCGAGAGAGAGAGGCAGACTTAAGCACTTAAGGAGAAGAAAACTGATTTGGGAACTGGAGGGATTTTTATCTTATTTATTTTAGTACTTTAAATTAAAATTATAAATGTTGATGTGTGTGTTATGTATGTGTGTGTGTGTTTGTGTGTGTATATATCACACACATATATATATATATATTTTTTTTTTCATGGTTTTAGTTATTTTTTAATAACCCTGACAAGAAGCTTACAAGTATAAATATTCCCCTGTTTTATTGGGACATTGTTTATTGCAGACTCTCTGTTGTTCGGTTTCCATTCCAGAGCAGCACATTGGGCCTAATTTGCTCATTTCAGGTTATTTATGAGCCTTTTTAAGCTGTGTTTTAAAGCATCGTTTTTCAATACGAGTAAATTTGACCGTAAATCATATTAGAAAAAAAGAAAAGCGAATTCCGAGGTTATTTAGCGAAAGAAAATAGCGTGCCAAAAGTTGTTTAGACTCATTAACTGTTGTCTTGTGTTAGTTTCTCAACACATGGACACAGATTTATATATATTACTCCGTAAAGCTTCACATCCAGTAGTTTGGACTCCAGATTCGTGAAAGGATGTTTACAAGTGGAAATATTTCCCTGTTTATTGTGACATTGTTTATTGTAGAGTCTGTTTCAATGGGATTTTGACCTTTTTATGCCTCTGTTTTAAAACAATGCTTTTCTATATGAGTGAATGTCACCATTAGAAGACCAAGCTAAAGAGAAATCCATATTTAGAGGCCGTTTACCGTTGTTTAGACGATATATATTTACTAAAGCCAAGCAGTTTAACATCCAAAGAGGATTGTAGACTCAGACGCAAGCTGGACGACTTCAAGAATATGTTTTGTAAGTAATAATCGTTATTAAAACGAGTTTTGTGGCGCTCGTGAGGTTGTTTGTCACAGCCTAATAAACACTTCCATTAGAAGCAGCAGCCGTGGCGTGCGCTCTTAAATCTGACGCCTAACCACGCAGATCCTCCGCGCCGTCGACAGCAGGGACAGGATTAATTGAGAGGACGTGGCTAATTTCACTTTGCTGTGTAATAACGGAGGAGAGAGACAGGCAGGAGCTGCTGATTTATTTCACGTAGAAACTGAACGAGTCCTGCATCGATGTGAAAAACACTGATATATCTTCATTTCACCAAACATTTTGAGTCTCAAATACTAATGAAACCACACGAAAACCCATCCCAGACAACACACTTACCCCTAATGTTGTCCCAACTCTGAATAAATGCATATTGCTGGTATGTTAAGGTTTCCCAGCATGCATTGCAGCATGAATCAATGACGCGGTTATTGTTAGTTATTTGTTATGTGAAGATCTCACTGTTTTTGAGGTTTGTGTGTCGAGTATTGATTCCTACGGTATGTTCATTTATTAAAACTATATCCTGGATTTCTTGGCTTTACAACTTTACAAACAAAGATAGTTTTGTTGACATATTAAGTGCACTATTAGACTATATATATATGGATATCAAAACTAAATATGAACCGATAATCGGCACCGATATCTGATTGCTGGAAACCACACAATAGTTTTTCCAAGTCACCGTCCATTAAGGAGCAGCTGAGAAGGGTCCACTGTCATTATATGATGCTAATTAATTAACTTATTGACTATATGCGGCATTGGTAGAGACAAAGCAGCAGTATGTTTGCCGTAAATGCTGAGAGCAGGAAAACACAGCAAAGGTTAAAACACACGAGTCCGGCCCAAAAGTTATGATTATTAAAATCTATTTGTATTAATTTTATGCATTCATTAACCAGCAGCGTTACACATTTAAAGCTAGTGACATGAGAACGCAAACGATATGTTCATGCAGCCGACAAAAACATAAACAAATCATAAACACATCCGATTTCTGTTCTTTGGATACTTTTATTAATATAGTGTTATACGTAAGTGTTCTAAAATAGAAGCAAATAGAGTATACATACAATATACTTATGCATTTTATTTCAATAATAAGGTTACTAAGTGCTGTAGAAGTATTGTTCATGGTTAGATTGTTAATTTCAACATTTATTAATACATTTTTATTTGTTTACATTAGTTAATGCACATTGGTTAATTAACAGGAATGAACACGGCATAAGCAATATATTAATATTTGATTTTAATATTTATGTTTATATATTTACTTTACAAAGTACAGTACATTTTAAATCATTGTGTACGTTTTTTTATGTGTAAATAACAAATTATTGTACATTTATATTTGTTTTCATTCAGCATCTTTTTTTTATTTAATTATAAAATATCGGTTGATTAATCGGTTATCGGCAAAAATCAGTTATCGGTAAAATTGTACTCTCGGTCGACCTCTAATCTAAATAATTAATATACTGTGTTACCAAAGGGAAATTTTATGAAAATTAAATCTGTAAAAATGTCTGAAATGTTGTATTGCGAGCACTTTTCTGCCTCTTTATGATCACACAACACTCATATTCCTCATTTTAAGTCACTTTGGATAAAAGCATCTACTAAATGAATAAATGTAAATGACTTGACATTGATTGGCTGAATGAGGCATTATGCATTTAGCACCATTTTAAATGATCAAAACGACTAAGTGTTTAAAGACAACCGTGGAGAGAACTTCTGAAGCCGTTTGCATGTAAATGGACGTCGTTGAGTTAAGTGTGATTGGTTCGAGCTGCATCGGTTCTTCTGAAACGGTGTTTTCTTCATTCCCAGCGGCACCGCTGACCGACCCGAAGAGGTTTTGGGTGGTAATCAATACGAGAAGCTCATATGAGCGTGACAGCCGGTCTGCAATAGTTCACCCTCCGCACAGCTCTTATCTATTTAATTCTATTTCACTTCCAGCGAGGTCAAGGCCGCCGGGATATATTGGTGTTTTTCATTTGGCTGGTGTCAGGCTGAACGCCCTGCTTCACACGCTTTCTCTGAGGATAGATGGAGCAGGTACGAGTCAGTCTCTGGTTTCTCATTAGCGTGCTGATAATGGCATTACCCTCCCGGTGCCGCTCCGAAAGTGGAGCGCGAACACGAGGACAGGGAGCGCGTCGCAAACCGCCCTGCTTTCGGTGTCGCTTAGTGTTATGACCTATGGCTCCTAAAAGGCCGTAACAAAGAAAGGGACACACGTGGATATCGAAAATAACTCAAGATTTATTTACAATATAAGAAAACAAACAAGTAATGTTTCCGTCAATCAGTGATGTAGAGTACATTTACATTTATGCATTTAGCAGATGCTTTTATCCAAAGCGACTTACAGTGCATTCAGGTCACACATTTTTGTCAGTATGTGTTCCCTGGGAATCGAACCCACAACCTTTGCGCTGCAAACGCAATGC